>QXVX01003152.1:9952-45257 GCA_013436065.1 Halocynthia aurantium
CGTTTGGCGAACTCAACGATTTTGATGATGGATTTGGTTGAAAGTTCAGAGAATTTACTCCACAACCAGAGATCCAACGGCGCTTTTTGCGGTTCGACGGGTGGCTGCTTCGCTTTTTCATTCTGAAAAAAAACAGTAATTTAGTCATGAGATTAATCGATTCCAGGATTCCCGCGAGCCAAATATGCGAACCGAATTTGTGCGGGCCGCGCTAAGCTGTTTATTTTTAATAGAGTACGGCCCGTAACAGGAATTCACGGCCACTATTATTTTAGATGCTTTTTTAATTCAAACAACCTTGGAAAGATTCTGACATTTGGTGAAAAGGGGCCGCACCTTCCATAGATATATTAAACGCAATATTTTCTTGCCAGAAAAACTTTTTAGGGATTAGTTAAGAGTAGTGTGAGCTGATGAATTGGCAGGCAAACGAACGGTCTGAGCTAAATCCCGTAAATTCATTTTCACTCGTGCGAACGAGTTTAATCGGATTACGACGTTCCACAGCGCGGAAGTATGGTAAGCAGAGCAAAACTAAATCCGCTTTAATCTCTTTGTTTTGCATAATGATTTAATTAGGAAATGCTGATACTAATAATACGGGATAATATTGGCATACACAGTACCCTGGTGAGCCTTGACCTATATATTCCCAAAACAAAAAATCATCCGTCAAAATTACTCAAAGACAGACAGTATCGTGTGATAGTTGCGGAAATTGCAAATCAATTCTACTAACCAAACTAATATCGTATGTAGGAAGTGATCAAATGTAGAATGTTGTATTTCATTCCGAGTTACTACCCAATAATTATTATTATTAGTATTAGAGTATAAACTCTGGACAAATATGATGAAATATTATACAATAATAATAACAGTATCGTGTTAAAGATGCGGAAATTGCAAATCAATTCTACTAACCAAACTAATATCGTATGTAGGAAATGATCAAAAGTAGGATGTTGTATTTCATTCCGATTTACTCCCCAATAATTATTATTAGTAGTATTAGAGTATACAATCAATCTTGCATAAGGACAAATATGATGAAATAGTATACCATAATAATAGTATCATAACTTACCTCAGCATTATATTTGCTTAATGTTTGCGTCAGAGGAAAGGTATCGATATGTGCTTGAGAAACAGTGCTAACGACCGTTTCGATTTCAGAGGTCACAACGATATCGTCCGGTGTCTGTCCAGGTGATGTTGATGATCCAGGTGAACCTTCTCCCGATTTGCCATCCTTTTCCTTACCACGCTTTTTATTTCTGTCATTTCTTACAGCTGAAAAATAATTTAATGAATCTTTAATGAAGGTATTGATGACAATAATGGGTGGATTGGATCTATACGTAAACGTAAGTATTTTAAGCTCTATAGGGCCTAGATGACTTCATTCATAGCTGACTACAATCATCACACGTTTGAAAAATTAATCATAAATTTCTTGAGCAATGAAGCCAATGTGCTTTACTATTATCTTCATATGAAAAAAGGGAAATAAGTTGCAATGACACTAGATCGAGATGAGTTTCGTTCAATGGCATTGAACCACAACAAGTCTATTTGAAATCACTGACATTCTGAAAAAACTGGAACTACTACCACTACTACACTACTACTTACATTCTCTCAACATGCCAGCTTGAAAACACTGCTGCAGACGACAATATTGACAACGACTACGCGTCGACTTGTTAATGACGCAATTCTTGTTCCTATGACAAGTGTATTGCATATTCTTCTGCACAGAACGTCGAAAGAATCCCTGAAATTAAGAATGAAACAATGGTTTTTATTGATTTCTAAACTCGAAAGTCTTTTAACGTTGTTCCAATGAGTTAGTGGTATACTGTACAGTACAATATAGAAATGAAAATACTCAAGTGATGGCAAACACAAGGGTCTATTTTATATCACAACGACAACCTGTTCAAAGACAAAAGAAGTTACTAGATTAAGTTTAGCCATAGCGGAAATGACGGTTGTGTGTATTCTTCTTCTATTATTAGCGGATTCTTTCTGGAGATTGGAAGATGACGTCTCCCAGCTCATATTATAAAAGAATTTGCGGCTGTACTTGCACAGTTTGGGAAACACTACAATATTGTGATCAACTGTTTCTTGTAAGAGAATGGATGATTATATACAATGGCGGCTCGTGGCCTAGCGCTATATTTTGATTTAGCTGGGAAAAGTTTCTACTGCACCTCTGCAGCACTCATACAAATTCCCAATAAATTTTAATTTATAAAGAAAGGCCGGGTCACATAAACGCAAGCAGCTAGTACTTATATATATTCATGGTTTTGGAAAGTCGATTCATGGATTACAACGTCAGTATGACTAACAATAACAACTACCACGATTAGACAATGTTTGAATACGTAACGTTATAAAATACTTCGAGATATGACGCTTACGTTGACGCAACACACGAAACAATGCATGTTTCAGAAACGTGGAACGAATCAAGAAACTGCCTTGCAATACAGACGAAACGTAGAACTATTTTTGAATGCAAAGTATTTCAAAACAGAAATAGAATTGAGTAATTTAAGGAGTGGAGATCATAAGTGATGATCGATAACACAGGACAGGCAACACAGCAATCGTTCGCTAGTGTTATCACGATGCTGATAAAACATCGCCTTCTTGAAGCGGCTTCTAGACGTGGGAGAAAATACAAAGCGAAAATCTCAAGTACAGCTATTTTAGAAAAGATTACACCAATCGATATTCTTGAACTTCATTACTAATATGGATGAGTTGTTGAATTTACCCCGCAATTCTAGTTTTGGTACGTCGTTCGTGTCATCATTACATTTGGATATTAAAATCAGCATCCATACTGGATAGAAAACCTCGTAAACAACACAGCCACTGTTGTGCTATAGATATTACATTACGTAAAGAGAACGGGGATGATTCATTCGCTTAATGGCGCCGGTGAAGTCTTGAGAAGGTGACTCCTGACTGGGTTCGTAATTTTTCGAAAATATCTTTATGTAGCTATTAAGATGAGCGTCTGCGAGTTGCCCCAGAATATATAGAGCGCAAAAAATCAATAGGAAGAAGATATGGGGCGGAACGTTAAAGTGGAAAATAAGAAAACGTTCGGATTTCAACCAAAACAATTCTTTTAACGCGCCCGATCGTTACAGTCATCAATCATTGATCGACTAGAATCTTCTGCTGTCACACAGTAGACGATATCGGGTGACGTAAGCAGGGAAATAAAAAACGTATCGTGGACTAGCGAGCGATTTCAAGGTAGATATCGAATTATGAACGCAATTGACGGTAAAAAAAATTGAAAATTATGGATATAAAGTAATTACAGGTGACTTTACGGAGAGAATGAATACTATCGCTAGAGTTCATCGAAGTTTACTAGTTACGGTCTTCCGTCATTCGAGTAATCGTAGGTAAATGGACACTAGAGTGAATCATTCTGAATCAGTTGATTTACACTCAAAGGAAACCAGAATCATAATCAACTCGAACATATACAAAAGGGACACAATTTAGGGTATAATAAAGGTTTAATATATGTATCATACACTACTCATACACCATAATTACATTACGAACATTATTTTTATCTATCTGACAGTGGTTCGCAGGAGCAAATGGTAAACGAGCAAACGAGCACCAACAAGAACATGAATGTGGTCCGGATAACAATGAAAATTATTTTCACACACATTTTCTCAGTAACTATATTATTATGACCCGTTGAATTATGCATGACTTCCCATTATAAAGGTGTAGTATGTTTACCGCTGCCACAGGGTTAATCTATTCACGCTGTATGTTTTCCGCTTATTGAAATATCAATTGTGGTGGCTGCATCAGTCTGGGAACAAATTCCAACGTGATCATATTAGGTAACTTTTCGCGGGCGCGTAGTAAATTTTTTCGACGTTACTTGGTTATTTTAACCTTTTGCACTAAATAGCAGCAGTTTGGGTAAAGAAAATTGTTACCAGAGGAATAACTTAGAAACACCAACATCTTTATATGCTCCAAAAAAACGTTACAACGTTGATGAGAAAAAATTGTAACGAATATAAAGTAATAGGTTTAATTTAAACTTGCACATTCCAAGAACTTATTCATGACTTTAAGCTTACCTTGCATCCTTCACATGACGCCACTCCATAGTGATAACCTGAGGACTTGTCTCCGCAAACAAAGCATGGCTTATAGACGCGAGGGGGCGGTGGAGGGGAAGGAGGCGTGGCGTAAGAGGATGCTATCGCTTCCGACTCGGAACCGGAAGTGCTGCTACTCGCAGATGAAAGACCCACGCTATCAGGAGATGCTGAAGAAAAAGAAAAAACGTTGGTTAGAAAGGAAAACTGTTTCTATTCTATTGTCCATTGTGTACACTCATTTGAATTATTCATACCATCATCGAACCATCCTCATTTTTAGTTTATAATGAATTTCTACAACACAACGCACACGCCCATATGCAGGCTGGAGACCCACTCAAACATAAGAAATATAGTAGCGCAAGGCATAAGGAATATACATAAACACAGGACTGATCGACTGTTATGCACGAAGAAATGTGAGTTGTCGTAAATTTCAATCAACGAATGGTTCCAAGATATGATTTATTCAGTAGCGGGTAGTGCGAAATGGAAATGCATTCATCGGCTTAATATCCATTAGCCCAACCACAAAAAAGTTCAAAAAAGCGTAACTCGGTACAGTGTAGTACTGTATTTCGAAAAAACTTGATCATGGCAATGCGACAATGACCGCCGTTGTCCTGGTTCTAGGAAGTTGGCGCGTTAAGGTGACAAGCTCTCTAACTATTTCTCTAATACGGGCGGACAGACGTTACGCAAATTTGAACCGCGAAAAATCTCATTAACTTCACCACTGCGGCACGACAGAGTTCAGCGGGTAACCGATCATTAACCTGTTTATTTAGTTAGTGAGAATCATATCAGTGATTTATTGTTGTCACAGGACGACCTCGCAAGTTACAGCTAACGCAAACTCGCTGACACCAAATAGGACACGAGATTCACTCGATCATTTGCTGTTGGTTACTCCGTTATCTAAATTACAAATACCGCAAACATTTCATTAGCAAAAACTGACGCCTACTATTATTAATAATTCACCAGATTTTTTCAGAATATTTTGCATGTATGCTTGCATGTGTGTGATCACATGCTATTTCTATATGTCACTACGTTAAAATACAAGTACTTTAGATAGCTACACACATCTCGAAGTATATTCCCATGGATAGTATGAGGATTGGTTATTCAATGCAGCCTGGTGATGATTTCCAGAGAGATGATTGGTCGAATAGGCCATGTTTGAAGTCGGTTGGCTATGGTGATGATGCCCATTCGGAATCGAATGCGGAGGGTAATGCATGTTCTGAGGTGGGTGACCGTTAGGAGGGCCCATGGGGGGCGAGGTATCCATCATCATCGTAACACCCGTTCCGTTCGAAAATATGTCGGACAGAATCCCGTTCATTCTGTTTCGCCATTGTTCTTGGAATTCGATCATATTCATTTTCGCTGCTTTGGAGCAAAGTGTCAGCGGCAAAGATAAAATCGCCCGGGATTGTAAACAGTAAACAAATATGCAATCAACTTTAAAAATGATCTGCAACAAAACACGTAGTTCGGTAAACTAAGCTGGAATATTTCACAAGCGAGTTAAAACAACGCGCCCTTCCTTAACCTCTACTGACACGGCGAGCATAAAGAAGCAATTCATTATATTATTGCTGACTGATGAGGTTCTTTTAACGTCAAGATCCTAGCTGATAAAAATACCAACGACTGAGAAACTATGCAATTAAAGATTTAACCACAGCAAGGATGAAGGAATACAGTAAAAACAACAACTGTAAACTACAACACTAAGTATCACACTACTGTATACAAGTATTGCGCTAAGACTGTGAATCTATTTCATAATCACTGATAGCATCAGTTAGTTTGTAAGCTGATGATTTCTCTAGATTTACTGTGCTATTGCATTAGTATAGTAAACGAAAGAACGGTAACGTTATGGGACTGGAGCCAACAGTGGAATATTTCTTTCCAGTTCTAAGAATCAGCTTACGAATTAGAACAGCTAACGAATGGCCGCATTGAGCGGAGTTGAAAAGTGTAGCCAGGCGCCAAAACTGCAATCCTAAATCTGGACCACATTGTTGACCTTGCCTATCGATAATGTCAGATATTGAAAATTCACATTTCAGAGGGAAGCAAGTGATAGTTATCGGCATTATACAGGTTGGGTCATAAAATGATAACATTTACATAAGTTAGAGAACATGTAATTAAGTAGCACACCGAATGAGATGCTGAACACAATCAAGTTGCTATATCTTGACCAAACTCGATGCTTTATTCCCAAGAGCTAGAGAAATCATACAAAACATCTTCCTATCTGATTTCTCACAGGTTTAGATTTAACTAATTCTATAATCTTCATCGCAGACTAATAATATTACATGCTGCAGCATGTAGTCTCAACTTGAAATGAAAATTTCAATGTTTTGAATTGAGGATATAAAAGTTGACTGATGCAATCAATTTGCATAATATCTATCGCATTGTTATGAAACCTGGAATTATTTGGCAATGTCACTCATATCTACGATATCACTGATGATCAATATCTACGAACAGCTGAATCATTGATGAAATTATAAAATTAAATTTTGTATTACTAATTTATATACTAGACTGATTAACCACGAGCAGTACAGTCATGGCTTGGAGAGAGAAATTAATTTTAGATTCCAACTAGTCATATTTATACAGGAAAATTAGTTATCGGTAAGTAAAATGGAAAGAGAGTCACAGTGTATGATTTCATCAACCGACAACGTTAATCAGAATGTATCTTACATTCATTGCAATGTGCAGAATAGTTATTGTATCATTCAAATAGTCTTGTTACTCAACGCCTAATGATTTCCTCAATTAAAAAACATTTCCTTCACGCGATCATACAATGTATAAACTCAAATATAATACAAATTTCACACTACTCTGGTTTTTAAGTAGACACATCAGGATACATTATTATAACAGTTTTTGCACGTAGTGCAAACACGCTATCAATTGATTATTTGCAAGTTCTAGCGCGTTTAGTCTTATGTCATAATACATTACATTAATACAGTGAACCATTAGCTAAACGTCACTTCCACTATGACATCATTCTTTGCATTCAATCGTCACTCATTTACAGTTCTGCATAATCCCAAGAGAACACAAATAACTTGCAGACAACCGTACAGAAAGATACTTCACAACAAGCGTCAAACTGTAACCTCCTAACTCAAGAAAACAAATTTCAATTTTCATCACCATTCTTAACTTATCAAGTTATTACGTAATTGCTGACCAAATTCTGCGCAATCGAATGTTCCTGACTTTGAAATTTTCTTTTAAACTAAGCAAATCAACCTTTTAAAGCTGACGACAAATGCGAACCTCAAATGACAAGGTAAAGTTACATTATTTTGCCTTAAAACCTGCCAATTAAATTGTTCGTTTCCTGTGCGTATTTCCCACAAGCGACAAGCGGCAGGCGAGTAGCCGGAGTGAAGCTTAAAATATTCGTGCTCGAGTAACGCAAGCGTTGCCTGCTATGAATATTTTATCTTCCGCTCTACTGAGAAATAGCGCCGAAGTGGGAAAATAAAGAGAGGAAGATAAAATGAAGTTGTTCATTTAAACGTGACGATATGTACTGCACGTTTGCTCACTACAAGTAAAGAATTCTGGGTAAATAAACAGAGCAATATTTAACGGCTGTACTGCACAGTATACTGATGTATATTGCATGCCATCTGATTGGCATCACCTTTCTATATTTCTATATTTACCTCCCCTGCTTTAAAAGAACTCTCCCCTTTTGCCAGCACTAATCAATTTGTGCAGAATATCTACAGTATTTCAATTTAGATAGTTACTTCTTCAACCATTGTAAACATCACATTATGGGAATACATCACCGCCCAGTAGAAAATTAGAGAAGTAGATATTTTAAAATAGTGGCGCTTGGCCGCAGAAAGTCACCTCAGTATCACCCATCAAATTACAATTAGCTTTGTACAAGTGAAATACCGAAGACTTGAATATATATAATGCGTGACTTGAAGGCCTATACAAAACTAATTATAGTCGGATATTCGCAACAGCAAAGTTGCAACGCCCTTAAGTAGGTAATCCACTGAGTCAGTAGTAAGCTAAACAATAGCCATAAAACAAGAGATTAGCTGATGACATTACAAGCACCTTCGGATAGACAACAACTTCCTAACACAGAAATTCGTAAATATATAAACTAACTTACCAACATAAGAGGATTAATTTTCATGAAATAATTGGAAAGTATTTCGTATAATGTTCTAAGGAGCAAACCAAAAATACACAATATTGTCATAATAGCTATTCATAATTTGGGTTAGTTAGTCCGAAACTGGACTGTACAAATAATAGTAATAACAATTATGTATGTACCTCAGCTTTTATTTAAGCATAAACCCAACATCTTATTAGCGAACTGCGTTGGCTGCTAATGATTGAATGCGACTGCTTCATCTCCCAATCAGTTCGTGTAAATGACTAATAATCTCCTTATCCTAGTCCTATCCTGCTGGCTGAGCCGTGTAAGACAACGAAATACTGCAAACACTCGTATTCTCTGCCAACAGAATATCGGGTAACCTTTGCTTTTCCATTTTAAAATGTCGCATCCAAGAAGACATATAATAGCCCCCGGCTAATGCGTGTATGGCATATCGCAAACACACCCGTAAAACACTACCATAACAGAACTGTTTTCGGAAGCAAAAAACAAGGATGGTTCAAACGCCGCTGTGAATAAAGCTCTTTAAAGGTCCTGCCAGTATTGATACCAGCGGTGCCTGGATTTCCTTACACCCGTTAACAGATAAGATCGATGACATTTACTAAAAAGGTTTTTGAGAAGTTTCGATACGGCGAAGAGATTAATTCGAAAGTCGAAAGACCTCTAGTGTTCTCAAAATAGTTTATCTGATAATTAACTTAATTGACAATGTGGCGCGGATGTGGAAAACACCACCTGTCTCCACCGTGACTAAACTTTTGAAGAAAATTCCTTTGCATGTTTAATTTATGAAGAATACGTTAAGAGAATATATTATTGCGCATTTCATTCTCCAGCTCGGAAAGCCGTCCAAGGAAAGATCGTAGCGATAAGAAAAAACGATCTGGTAGTCGGATATTTACAGTAAAAAGTTGTTTTTCATGACTCGTCAAAGTATTTCTGGAAACGACCGCAAAACAGTATTTTCAAATATAAACACTCAACATCCATCGCTTGATAAAAAGTTCCTGGAAATAATTTGCAAAACTGCATACCGAAAATCCTATGCAAATGACAAACACATACATTATTCATCACGGTAGGAAAAACTGATAATTGAAGCGGCTTCCGAGATCATATTTTGAGTAAAAAGCGACAGAAATTTGGCATGAGATTGTGTGTTTATATCGTGGATTTCGAAAATAAAACTATGAACTTGGAATGCGAATATTTCGCTGAGTTAACTTCAATTTTAAGTGAGCTTTTCGGAACAGTTCCCATCTATCGAGTAACTACTTCCTTAGATGAGATGAGCGGCGATAGCATTGCGTTTTTCTGCTTTTTTCAGACTAAATATTCATGTACTACATGCATATTGTAAACTCGTCTGTACCTGCTCACGACCACCCATATATTTCTTCCTCAATCTCAAAGCAAGAATGATATAGTACATTGCTGTCAGAGTATAATCAACAACTGGAATCTGTCGGCTGAACATTTCCGATACAAAGATAAATCTCCAACTCTCGACTGCATGAGAGTTAAAAAGGGAGAAAGAAACAACTTCTCGTCGGCTAATCGTGCAATAAATGATCAATAAGTGTCGTTTATACGACATAGATCTCTTTGTGTCGTCGCTTAACCCAATTTCATTTCATTGTTCGGATCGTTTATGCATCCAGGATTGGTGTTTATAGGGCGATATTAAGTCAATTGTTATTTCAATAGATAATTGTTGTTTTAATTCGCCAATTAAATCAGTAAATAAATAGATAAGATAACGAAATCCATTACAGACCAATGTCTGCCGCAAAAGGTATACGGAAACCTGCATCTATTCTCTTAATTAACTTTTAATTACTGAAGATTGAAAATCTGAATCGAAAGAACACTTGCAACAATCGATACTACCCTAAGTTGGTTTGTTAGTGTATGCATAAGCTAATAGTTTTTGATGACGGTACTTCAGAGATTTCATACAACAGTAGAATTTCTCGTCATTGCTTGAAATAATATTTATAATAATTTAAATTACACAATTTTTTGGAATAAAGAGAGATGAATTCCTGATTTAAATTTTGTTGTCACTGAAATCGTAAGATTTTGACTTTATCCTGAATCGTAATCATACTGTAATAAGATAAAACTTATTAATTTAATCAACTCATTGATAGAGCTGCTCTCATTTCTCTGGCTCACAGTCATGTACAAAATCAGCAATGTTGTCATATTCATTCAACAAAGTTTCTACAACTCTATACGATTAGGAATGAAATGTATTCTAAACTATATCCATTCCCCCCAATGCATCATACTATTCTTTTATCCTGCACGGACAAACAAGTATCCTGTACCTATAGCAATAACTCAGTAACAGAAGAACAAAACCCCAGCTAACCACACTGAAATCATTTTATATTCATAACCTACTCAGTGGAGCATCGTTCACTACGAAGACGAAACCACTCCAAAACCGAGTGTTGAAATCTTCAAATCAATCAACAAATCCTCATTATCCTACCGAATTAGAAATGAAACATTATTGTATACCACGCGTTACAATTGTGAGAAAAAATTCTATTATTATATTTAAGTAAATAGTAATTTTTCTCAAACTCGCTATTTTCTGAGAATATTCGACGAACGAGTTTTAAGTCAAACGTCAGGCCGATAATCAACCGTCAGCAACGAAAATAAAATACGAAGAATAAATAGCGAAGCAATCGCTGAGAGCTCAAGTGCCTTGAAATGGACGGAGCGAGAAGCCTCTCAACAAATGGGAAGCACTTTAGTGAAAGAATTTAAAACAATTCAAACCTCTGATAAAATGTTAGAAGCGTCGAAAACAATTTAGTAGATTTACATGAACTTTACTCGGTATTTGTATATTGAGACAACGAAAAATGCAAACGTGCAAACAAGAGTCTAATGCGCAAAGGTACTTCGATACTTCGAAATAATATTCACAATGGTGTCATAACCTCCTAACCTATTGAATGAACCTTAAGCTGCAGTTACCAACTAATTATATGACCGAAAAAAAAAAATTATAGTGACCACGGATACAGCGCTGTTCTAAGTATCACATCTTCGCTAAGTCATTTTCGTATCACGGAAAAGACAATAATATAATAGACAATAAAGATCATATAGACTAGAGTATAGACCATTAAATGAATTCTATAGATTATTGAGTAACCTAGTCAGTAACCGACTTAAAGAGTTAAGTATTGTGCTTTAACAAAAGTAATTCAAGAATTTTCTCGAAACTCTGATGACGCAATACTTGGCTATCGATTTACCAATGAGCGAATTTCATTTTCGAATACACGTCTACTCGTATTCCTACTTTTATTTCTTGATTTCTTAATCTTTATGGATCTCTGAGTGATTTCAACTGATTCAATAAAGCATTCTTAAAGCCCCGTCAAAGCACAGCTAAGATCGAAGAAATGATAACGGCGCCTGTGAATGAATACGCTCAATTCTCAAGTAGTAAAGACCTTTTCTATAAATAAGGTTGAATAATTACTAACGGCTGGCATTTCTATATAGCGCGAGTTAGTTCGAAATAAAGGGATCTGGAAGGTGTGGGTTACTTGGGGTCGGAGAGTCCACAATTATATCGTAGAAATACGGAAGACTATACATTATTTTTGTCGGAAAAATAGAATACTATACCAAGGCAACAATGCAAATGGCATTTCCAGAATTGCATAGTTTGCGAATATACTCTCTTTCCTCACTGTCCATAGCATTCCTCCTCCGTCCCACTCCTCAGAATGTTATTCAAAAATTCATAAAGAATTTCGAGCATCAGGATTGCGTTTCAATTATGCCATAATAAATCATCGTTTGAATTGAATTATAAAAAAAATCTTTTTCCGTCTTACTGGGAGTCCAGCTATTTTGACACGAGAAATTAATCTTAGGAGGTTTATGGCATTCTATGCACTGTACTATGCGCTGCACACTGTTTAGCTGATATTTCGCTCCAAATCCGCACTCTAGTACAATACATCACACCACAATATTTACAAATATCTAACTGCTAAAAAATACAAAATTATTAAACGACGGAAGTACTGGTACGTCTACTATTATACTGGCTACTTTTCTAGCAGACAACGATACTATTATTCGTTATTGAATTTCTCTCAAAGGTAGAACATTAAAAACAGTTGAAATAATTGATTAGACTGGAGATCAATACGCTCTTACTATTAAATATACGGCAGCGCTATACAAGCATACACTTCTCTACGATGGAAAATTTGGATCGATTTTTAGACAGTTTATAGAAAATGTAGTGAAGTTATTTATATCGCAGAGCATGAACCAAGTCAGGCAGTGCAAAAAGAGACGTGAGCGATTATGGTATTCTTATCCCTTTCTTCGTAATACGTATAAATGCATCTACATTATCTACAGAAATTCTGGCATGTAAACGATATTGAATTTTATATCACCTAAAAAGTTCGTTCACTCAACCGAAAAGCACCGTTTCAAAAATAATGAATTCTTTGTTTATACGGTGTTGTGTAAATATTTAGGCTGAATAACACGATGAGTGAGACGAATGCAATCGAAACTAATTTCGTAGAAATTAAAGAAATGAATTTTAGATTCTTTTCAAATGTAAATGGGCGCGAAATTACGTTAATTTGCGAATTTCAATTTCAATATTGTGAAAATAATACGACGTCACAATGATGAATAAAAATAAAATAAATTCGCTATGTAAAAATATCAAGTCGTTTACTAGAACACACTGCAACGAAGGCTAAGTAATACGGCAGTACACAAATTATCAGTAAAACACATCTTATTACCTCGGAGGTCCAACTTATATGACAGCATAAACATGTTCTACTTGGCGGTATTTAACGCTTAACCGTCGAACGTCATCGATTGAAATACAGATATTTTACCTTCTACCCATTTTGCTGACGTACAGCTGTTCTACCGATTCAGTCGTTAGCTAATTGAATGGTACTTGTCGAAATTACTAATAACACGACGGCGGCTTGCACAGAAGGCTCATTCTAACACTCGTTGACATCGCATTCCATACCGCAGAGAACGTTGAGCAAAACCCAATGGAATACAAGAGAGACGTGCGGGATATATCAAGCAGAGCCTCCTAAGACAACATATGAGTACTTTATTATTAGCCTCGGACAATTCCTTTTCTCATACGCCAAAATATATCTTCAATACTTAATTCTGAGGATTGAAGAATACATACTATAAATTATAGCGGTGAACAATCACTTTTAACGAGTGGTGATAGATATCATCTACGTGGACAGAGGGAAAGAGAGAGAGAGAGGAGACGCTAAGAAACGTGTCTGCCATACAACAACCGACATGACTGCGATTGGTATTCCAAAACAGGAATTTCCAACCATGATCTTAAATTAGTTTACTGCAGCACCGCAATGAACTTTTTGCAAGAGGACAACGGGTTATCTCGTATGCCTCGAGCAGTATACCAGAAAATCAAACAGCAGCAGACCTCAAATGAGTGATCTATTCGAAGGTCTATGGCTTGTCACTTGCCGTATACATCTTCGTTAAGGAGCTATCGATCCGTGACCATGCGATCGTTACTGAATCGTAAAGCTGAGTAAACGTACCCAGTGCGCTGTACTCAAAACAGCGAATTGTTGAAGAGTAAATAAATAGCGATGGGGAAATTCGCGAAAACAAAACTCGAGATGTTTTCTTGCCTGCCTCGAAGAAAATCGATTTGGGATGAGGTGAATTACTGGTGGGTTAAAAGGATACGATGTAACAATATCCTAACGCGTCAGATCGAAAAGATTGTGCTGCACTTAGTTATATTCAATACGCGAGGCATGTGATACGTGATATAAGGTGGCAGGAGAAAAATTTAAGTCAACACGATGCTTATTGCTTCGGAAATCGCAAAAAAATAGCAGATGACTTCATACGGTACGAAAACTTGGCAATGCAAGATTTTTAATCAATGTCACTTCAACTCTGTTAATCGAGTAGCACAACTGAAAATAAGACATATGTTTGCTGGCACTTCTCCATAACATTCCTCATTTCTCTCTTCTTGCTGTAACTCGAATTTTCCGTGTTTATTTTCCTTATTTACATTTCTATTATATTAAAGCAATAAACTAGAATATCTATGCGCTACCATGCTACACTACATAAAACAACAAACTTCCATCGCCTCGCGATCCTTAGATACAACATACAACCCGGCAATATTATAGGAATTTATGACATCAAGTATGACAACTAGCCTGTAACATATATCCTCCTGCCAATCCGATATAACCAGTGTTTTAATGAATGCCTTTTGTCTATGCACGCGACAATGGAAAAGAGCAACGTATACTAGAAGTTGCATGTACAACACGAACCAAAATCAGAGCTTCAGTATAATGACTTGAAATACTGCTGCAAAGCTTGATGTTAAGCAGATCTTTAGTGGTCTCGCAACCAGACAAAACTTTAAATACATATACCAAGTTTAAGAATTTAAAATTGTTTTTATAGGCATTTCCGCTGATGGAAAAAAGAAATTCCAGTCAACAAAATAGAAAGAACTTGATAATAATCTACATAAAAACGGGCTTGCAAAAGACAGGATATATATTCTAAGTACTCTGCTTCGATACCATTTCGACCAAATCCCAGCTAATCGTTTCCTAAAGTGTATCTGTCGATCTTTTACACAGCACTGATAGCTTTAGGACAAGACAAACCCTATTGAACTAGGCAGAGGCCAGCACAAGCTAAAGCCAACTGGTTTCACCTCCATTCTCGAAGGACTGTTTTCACTCGAACAGTCTGTTATTTTTAACACCGGGGGGAGGATATACCACACCGCGTGGTAATTCTAAAGATCGTTGCACTTTAGTTCACTGCTTAGAAATAATAAAAACAAGGATATGACATAGTGAGAGAGCACAGGTAGGTGAGAAATCTATCATCATTTCTGAGCAAATGTTATCTGTAAATATTGTTGGAACAAAAACACACGAGGAAATACCCTACGCTCTTCCATGTGGAAACAAAACGCACATTCGAAATAACAAAACAAGAATTGTGCTACAATTATCACAAATAATTTAAACTTATCATCAAATCATATCACCCATTTTCCATAAGTTATTTACCTTATTAGAACTACTAGAACTACCCACACTACTTTTTCACGTTATTAGCAGAGATTTTTAATCATACCAGCAGAACTTGACATGAGAAAATTCAATTTGAACGGACGAACTAATAAAAATTTAAACTATTCAAGGTATCCGATTTTTTTTTAATATCAATTTCTTGAAGTGTTTACTGTACGATCGTTCGACGCGGCACGACAAGAATGCCAAGAAAAGGACAAGCCGTATCACGTTCATACGAAAATCGTTTCGTTTCCGCTAGACATATTTGAAATGGTAAACATTGCCAACATTATAATACTATAATGTCAGCAACAAACAATATAATGTACAGTATTCGACAAACAAAAAACTAAGCAACACGAAGCCTAGAAAAAGTTACCGTTACCGAAAGAAATCTCAACCGCCAAACTTTAAACCAATCTATTAATATTCGTAATATTCTCGGCTTTCGCTGTAGGATTCATTCGAAATTTTAGATTGCAGAAGCGCTGGTATTTTAATATTTAGTATAATAATATTTTATTATATAGTATTTTGAAAAAGCATAAGTAGAAAACTAGAAAACAAAGAAATATATCCGAGACATAATCGATAATCTTCGATATTTGCATGTTAATTAAAAAGCGTGATTTGAACACGACGGCAACCGGATGGTACATTTATTCCAATTGGCAGAAAACATCTTTGCGAGCCAAAATTTTAACAAACGAAATACAATTGCGATTCTTCCTGCTAAATGAAACCATCTGTAATGTGTACAGTACAATTCATGTTGGCCCTCAGCCATTACCCAATCGATTACGCACTACAGTAATCCAATTTCACATATTTGCGTGATCAAAATAGACCATAGAAAAGTATGTAGTCGGTTTTTAGATTCAAGCAGGTAATGTGACATAATCTGGCAATTTTTTCAGATAACAGACAACGTGGAACATATTCATGAGACCCTGCAGCCAAACATGTCCAAACACTCTGCTTTAAGTAGCAAATATCCTCATGAAATGATACAGATAAACCACTAAACGTTAGTTACTGATGACTGGCAACCTGAAACAATGCCTTATAAAGCTTACAGTCTTACACCATCAATTCTTTACACGTTGAAAATGTACTGACAATAATGTCCGTAATGCTATTACTTACTACTTCTTGCTGAAACGGACAAAATACTTGCTACAGATATGCTGCTACTTGCAACGTCCGTTAATCAAGAACACAAACAATAGTTATCTAACCGCAGAAACTGTATTCGTTTTCGGGTTCACTCGTCTCACAAAACACAACAAGCTTATTACAAGTGTGTGTTTGACTAGTGAGATAATGAAAGAAAAAGGTAAAAAGTTTTTCGAGCACCTAGCGAGATACTATTTCAGCATTTTTTGCGCCCGCTTGGCCGTGACGCGTTGTCCCCTGCGTGAACCGCTTGCTACGCAGTCGCCCTTTCGTTCACCTTTCGTTTTTTTACCTCGTCGAGTGGCATTGATGAATTTCTCAGCATAAAACTAAACATGTATACAACATCGACATGGTCTAGATTTCATCGTGCATAGATATGCGAGCTAAAGGGCGATTAAAATTGTTTCGGGGAACCACAAAAACCACGATCTATAGCCCCTGAAGCACTGCACTTGCCTAATATTTGAATACCTTTGATTACAAAACAAAACGTCAGCTTTTAGATTACTGCATCCGAATTTTGGAAAGTGAAAAATATTTTACTCACTATGACTACCTGTGTTATTAATCAAATTTCAATCGAAGTAAAAAAACAAGACTTGTGTTTGGAGAGCTTTAGGACGCCTCAAGGCGTTAAGAAAATTTCTTAGGTCCTAATACAGTAAATTGTGGTTGCTATTCAAGAGATAAACTAGATTTAGCCTGCGATATCGCAGTGATGATCCAATTTTTTTGCCAACCTTAACGGCAATATATCGGGATCATTTCTGACTAACTCGTTCGTTGCGACTAAATAATACGTTTACAAGATTGTCTAATTACTAGGTTGGCGAGGATCTTGTGTAAATAGTTGCTTAGCAAAACAACCGACGACCTATCTGAGATCATTATTGATTGAATAATATTGTGGAAAATACTATTTTTAGGGTAAGTAAGGTAAGCACATAGATTTTGCATGACTTAAGAATTACAGAATATCAGTTTCAATTGATACTACAGTATATACATTGACAATTTATTGACGCAAGGATGTTCAGTTTGATATATACGCCATGTTCTGCAGTCAATAAAACGTCGCTGAGCAAATATATATTCGCAAACTCTATCGATTTTTTATCTATTTAAAGAGAATAGCAAGATAAACTTTTACGAGCCACTTGTAAACAAGTACGGAACTTCGAAACGGATACTATAAGCCAGTAAGTGAACAACAACTTTGTGTCTTGTTATAACACCATTCATTCTGCAAAACAATTCAAGGCTGGGACAGCCTCCGGTTTCCTCATTTACTTCATATTGTGCAGTACAATGGAGCCCGAATTTTTCCAAGACTTTTTACTTAAGGTTATCCACAAGAAAACTTACAATGCGTATTGTTCCCTAATTGTATGTACGGAAATTGTGGATAGTCGGACCGAAAAGCCGTTGGTGGACCGACAAGCGGTTAACAAAGGGGTCCAGAAAGAGTTTCGATCAAAATAGGGTCAAAGAGATAATCAGGGACATAATTTCGATACCTTTATTTATGAACAAACTCGTGAGAGAAATGTTTTCGCATCATCGGATTTTCTCTTGTATTAAGAAGAATAAAATCAACTTGGAAAAATTACCGCTGTTACTGCACCTGAACTGCTGTATGGTGGTGGTGAGTCATCGAAAATGCCAATGGTTAGTTGATCGATAAATTTTTCAAAAATAAAAAATTTTAATATTCAAACAATATTTCCTGTCATGAATAAATCCGACTAATCCTTTAACTTAGAAGCTCTTTCAGAAATATATATATACATATACAGATTCTTATTTTTATCGCTGGGGAGTTAGATGAAGATCCTGATCCTTCGGATAAGGAAGAAGTCAGGAGCAGGTATTCTTTGCTCATGCATTATCCTGGTATTTATCTCTACGATGTCGCAATATACTAGACTAGAACATGAGCTGGTGAATTTTGAACTCACGTAACAATTTCTACCTATTACGTTATTCTGCCGTCATCTAGCGGATTGTATATCGTAAAACACGTGACAACTTGAGCGAAATCACAAATCTGATGAACGCTGTGATCTCGGTTAGTCAGATGACTATTTGTGACCATCTTTGGGTTTACAAAAGCCAGTTATATAGCACTACGCGTAGCAGTATGCATAGAATTACTGTATTATTTACAAATTTAATTAGAATTTTCATTCTGTGACTCATGAGACTTACCTCAGGTTGTTCAAGTTTTTAAAATTCGCAGTTTCACATGCGCGAGAAAAACAAGTTGGAATTAACACATTCCACTCAAATTTAGGCTTCCAGGCTACGGAGCTCAGATAAGAACAAGAAAGAAACAGACATGCCTATATGTAATATGATAAATCTGTATTCTTTAAGTTATTTTTTACTGGAGCGTGACGAATGTCAAGACCATTCAAAAACATTTTTCAGATGGTTCGATGCAAACATTGTGTGTTCAGATTATATTGAAAAACGGACTGACTGAAGCATAAGGAATTTAGCCTTACCACGACTCTTCTCTGCGCCATTTCTACCGTGTCCATTGGCGATCGCTGCGCTCCTTTCGGCTCCGTAACGAACGCCGTTGTTGTTATTGCTTTCGACGTTCTGTTTCGTTGAGTAATTCGAGTCGCCTGTAAACAGTTGGGGGAAAAACATGAGCGAGGAAAAGTAGTAGTAAATAAAAATATATCGGTCAAGTAAAATAGTTGAAGCCTCTCCTATTATGAAATGATATTCCTGAGGCCTCACTCTGTACTAAACACACATTTACTACGGCTGATATTACAAATGTACGTAGCTGATGGAGCGCCTACGAAAAATAAGGCATATGGCAATGACTCAAATACATGAACCTAAGTCAACAGCAGTAGCTAGTACTCAAAAGTATTAAATTGTTTATAACTACTCGCGTACTGATTGTCTTAATATATTTTCACCAATTAACGAAGCAGGAGCCATGATGATGTTAGGCCTACAAGCAGAATACGGATGATTGCAACTGATTCCATTCAACTCTTCGATTTCACTATTGCCTTCCATATATCTTCCATCATAGACCTCGAAGTTGCCTTCCTTCTCATCCATCCTCATGTTACTTTGATTGCTCCTATCTTGATTTATATCGCTTGTTGTCATTTTAATTTCACATGGTGGAGGCCCATACACATCAGTCATGTTAGTATAAACGCGGTTATGTGAAGAATATTCCACTTCAGATCTCGTTTGGTTAGAAACAGGCGGATTGAGCTTGTAACTTGGGTGGAGCTTGGCATAAATACTTTCGATCGCCTGCTCGGGTAATTTCGCAAATTTCGAGAAATCGTACGCGACAGTGGGTGGGGCGCTGTTGGGTACCACGGGGCTGGGTGTTGGGTGAGAAGGGACATCCATAGGGACTTCTTGGGCTTGGGGAAAGGGCGTCTGTTGAGATTGCTGGAAACATTCCTGCTTAACGAGTGGAGCGCTATGCGGTATTTGACAGTTGCGATTTTCTGCAGTCATGTTGCTCATACGCTGGCCAAAGCGACAGCTTGAACGCGATGACATTTTTTGGCTGTTCTCGGTGAAGGCATCCTGCTTATGTATGGCATAATTAGACTGCTGGTCCATCTCTTGTCGATACGTGGTATCGTGCTGCATTTGGGGCATCCTCATTTGCTGTCCATATACGTTGGGGTTTGAAGTAACATTGGATGACAGCAAATGATTGTAACTTGTCCTATTCGCCATGGCATGGTGTGCGTTACCCATGGCACTAGTGGCACCGTTGCCTCCAATTTCCAAACCACGGAAATCTATCACGTTTGGATCAACACAGTGAGACATCATGGAAATGTGACGGAAACAACAATCTTCTTTAACACAAACGAACTGTGGGACCAAATTTATTCGAGTTACTGCAACGCTTTGTCAACTGCAATATCGTTTTACTACACATAGGCTGCATATAATGTGAACATTACAGATGATACAATACTTCGTTCGAGACTTGAACAACTAAGATACTAGAATTGCCATTATCTGGCGCTGATCCCTGGCGGGCGCCAGCCTCCTTATCTGCCTAACTTTTATCATTCAACCAAAGTAACTTCAACGAGAAAATTTTCTAGAATATTCAACTGTTGGCTGAATCCGCAATTCTTGAACAGAAATAGTTATTGAGCAAAAACACCAAATTTGCTAATGCATCTTCTATATATATTTTTAATGCTGAAGGCTTCAAGTGGATGCTACAAGCAGTTATTGATTCGAATTTAAAAAACTAAAATCCGAGAGTCTAAAAAAATATTGTTAACATGGGGTCAGAAAAATGAAACAGTATTTTTTTTCGTTTTGGGATTAGGTCCATGTACTACTAATCAGTTTAAAGAGGGCATTGTGAGAAAACTACGGAAAATCAACATTAACAGGAATTTCGTTTCTATGAAATACAATTCTTGACAAAACTTCTGAAGCTCAACTTTTGGCCGATACTAACTATAGTGGAAATCTCGATAAGTTTCTGGCCCCAATATCAGAGACCCATCTCGTAAAAAGCTCTAGACTTTCTTCGCTATGTCGGTTGTATCCAAGTATCAACTGCCTTTATACTGTCCAGGAACCTGTTGAAAGAATTGCCAAGCTGAACAATAAAGTCTATTCAAATGGTTCCGTGCATTAACGGTTCAATAGCATAATAATAATTTAACACTTTCCTGAACTTCTTTTGAACTTATTATATATATTTCCCGTTTAGGTTATAGTGTAAAATGAACAGCTTCCGTGAGTGGGCATAAAAACACAATTCGCGACCTTCCGATGATAGTTCCCTCGTCCATTATTAGGCCGCACTATTACTTTTCCTACACCAACTTTGCCAAGACTAAATGAAAGAGCTACATTTCAAAGTTTCCTCATTTACTCGGGATACAAAGGGCCGTAATTTTTCTGATTTTCCGAGCAGGAAAAAAAGTGTGATGGTTTTAATTGTATTACTATTCTATAATATAAACGAATAATAGACCATTGTCATGGTAACCTTTCGCTTCGATATTGTGTAGCCGATTTTAGATATTGCACACAATGGGGCGCAATTTTTGCCGAATTTACAAGACCTTTCACTTGAGGTTATCCACAGGAAAATTTACAGTAGGTATTTGTTCCATGGTGCCTTATTGTATGTACGGAAATCGGGGAAAGTTTTTTAGTACCGACGTTGTAAACCAACGGTTGACAACGAACTCGAGATACAGTTCAAAATTGTAAAAGGGAAAAAATAATCAGTGATAAATTTCGATCCCTCCTTATTCATGAACGAACTCATTTTAGAAATGTTCTTGCTTCGGCGATTTCTTTTTTCTCCAATTACAAACAAAAATTAAATTAATTTCGAACAATTACCACTGTTACTGCACTCGTATCGCTCTTAGCATCTCACTAGTTCATTATATATTTTCTCCAACTTGAACTCTCAGATATTCAAGCAAAATTAATTCATTTTTTAACCAGTTCAAACATGGGCCAGGTAGCACATGTATTTACGTTATTTGAAAATATATTATTATCTGTGAAATTTGAACTTCACAGAAGAATTTATATCTAAATGCACTCTCCTGTTAGCTATGCTGACGTCAGGAGCGCAGGTAGAGGGGAAATGTCATTCTATCGCCACCTAACGGATTGTATAACGTCAAAAACGCGGTTGCGACAGCATGAGAGAAAATTACAAATCTGATTAGCACTTTGACTTCATTTCCTCAGATGACTATATTTAACCATCTTTTAGTTTACAAAAACCAGTTTTATAGCACTATCCGTTTCTGATGGCAAGCAAAATACAAACAGACCATTGAGCTAATTTGCTGATAACGCAGAAGACCTCACTCACCTTATATGTTTGGTTTGATAAAAATTACCTTGAGGAACTAATCTTTTAAATGCTCTGATGCATTCTTGATAACCTGCTGTTATTCCGATAGAAGCCTAACTTTATTATGAGATTTCTGCTGTCCACTAATCACACGTTACATACAAAGAATTACTGTATTATTTACAAACTTGATTAGAAATTTCATTCCGTGACTCACGAGACTTAATTCGGTTGTTTTAATTACTTAAAATTTTCAGTTTCATATGCGCGAACAAAACAACTTGGAATTAAAACATTCCATTCATATTTACGCTTCCAGACTACGGAGCTTGAGCAAAAATCAGAAATAGACAGACAGACCTTGCCACTTATGTTGATGCACTATGAAGATGATAATGAACCATCGTTGTAAGTATTTACGACATCATCATATATGCAATATGATAAATTTGCGACAACCAGGCATGCTATGAGGTACAAGGAATCCATTATCCATTTTCTTGAGCGTGACAAATGTCAAAACCATTCAAATCTTTTTCAGTTGTTCGATGCAACTAAGTGTGTCCAGATTTCATGGGGGAACTAACTGAAGCATAAGGAATTTAGCCTTACCTCGACTTTTCTCTGCGCCATTTCTACCGTGTCCATTAGCGATAGCTGCGTTCCTTTCGGCTCCGTAACGAACACCGTTGTTGTTATTGCTTTCCACGTTCTGTTTTGATGAGTAATTTGAGTCGCCTGAAAACAGTTGGGGGAAAAACATGAGCGAGGAAAAGTAGTAGTAAATAAAAATCTATCGGTCAAGTAAAATAGCTGAAGCCTCTCCTATTATGAAATGATATTCCTGAGACCTCGCCCTGTACTAAACACACATATAACACGGCTGATATTACAAATATACGTAAGAGGAAAATAAGACTTATTCAAACATCTTGACGTCCATCTTGAGGATAACTTCACCATGATATCAACTCAAAAATACTAGTCAAGCTCGTTAATCTTTAAAATTAACAAATTATGGAACTACTTCAGGATACATCTGCCCCTGTCATGCTCTCACGTCATCGGAGATGCTGTACACTAATATTTAGACTACAATTTTTTGCTAATCAACGGAGCCATGATGATATGCTTACTAGCAGAAGTCGGATGATTGCAACTGACTCCATTCAACTGCTCGATTTCACTATTGCCTTTTATATCTCTTCTGTCATAGACAGAAAAGTTGCCTTCCTTCTGATCCATCCTCATGTTACCGTGATTGCTTCTACCTCTGTGCATATCGTTTGTTGTCACATTAATTCCACGTGGCGGAGACCCATACCCATCACTCATGTCAGCATAAGCGCGGTTAGGTGCAGAATATTCTCTTCGGGGTCTCCGGGAAACATGAGGACTGGGTTTGTAACTTGGGTACAGCTTGGCATAAATACTTTCGATTGCCTGTTCGGGTAGTTTTGCAAATTTCGAGAAATCGAACGTGGGGGGTTTGGACGTAGTGGGTGGGGCGCTGTTGGGTACCATGGGGCTAGGTGTTGGGTAAGAGGAGACATCCATAGGGGGCTGTTGGGGGAAGGGCATCTGTTGCGATTGTTGAAAAAATTCCCGCTTAACGAGAGGAACGCTATGTGGTGTTTGACAGCTGCGATCTCCAGCAGTCATGTTGCTCATAGACTGGCGAAAGTTGTCACCAAAGCGGCCGCCTCCACTTGATGACATGTTTTGGTTGTTCCCAGTGAAGGCATCCTGCTTATGCATGGCATAACTAGACTGCTGGTCCATGTCTTGTGCGTATGTAGGATCGTGTTGCATTTGGGGCATTCCCATTTGCTGTCCATACACGTTGGGGTTCGAAGAAACATTGGATGACATCGAATGATTGTAACTTGTCATATTCGCCATGGCATGGTGTGCATTACCCATGGCACTAGTGACACCGTTGCCTCCAATTTCCAAGCCACGGAAATCTATCACGTTTGGATCAACGCAGTGAGACATCGTGGAAATGTGAAAGTAACAACGATCTTCTTTACCACAAACGAACTATGGGACCAAATTAATTTTAGGTAAAGCAACGATTTATTAAATGCAATAATATCGTTTTACTACATATAGGCTGCATGGTTAAAAATACATTTACGTTAATTGTGTAATATAAACAATACAGATGATACAATACTCCGTTCAAGACTTGAGCAACTAAATTGGTATTTTTTTTCGGACCCTGATAACTTCCCGGCGACTGCCTTCTTTTCTGTCTAACTTTCATCATATGACTAGATAAACAAAATCCTCGTGGAGAATCTACTGTTCGCTGAATCAGCAGGTCTGTAACTAGAGTACGATCAAAAATAGGTAATGAGCAAAAAACTTGCTAGTGCCTCTAGGTATGTTTTCGACACTAAGTGATAGCTTTAAACGGATGCTACAAGCAGTTATTAAAATGAATCGAAAAAAATAAAGGATTCCGAGACTCAAAAAATATTGTTAACACGAGATAAGGAAGACGGATTGCTTGTTCGTTTCAAGATTAACTCCATGTACTAATCAGTTTAATAAGTGCATTGTGAGAAAATTCCAGAAATTAACGGTAGCCGGAATTTGGTTTCAAAGAAATATAATTCTTCTTAAGGCTTATGAAGCTTAAAATAAATCCGAAGTATAAGTAAATAATTTTCGAAATTTTTTGCATATCAGCCATAGCGACAATCTAATTTTTTTGGCCTCTAGCATCAGAGACCAAGCTGGTGAGATGCCTAAACTTCCTTTGTAGAAAGCCATGTCGGCTAAAAACTTCAATTACATTACATTACAATACACTGTCCAGGAACCTGTTAAGACAATTTTTCAAGCTAAATAATATCGTCTATTCTAGCGGTTCAATAAAACGCTAAAACTAATCCGATATTCAGAGAACAGAGAACAAAGAACAATACTATTCGCAACTAATACACAAACTAACCGGAAACTAACTGATTATACCACCTGCAGAATCCTGAAAGGTCATAGTTCAAATAAAAGTAAGACGACATTAAGATAATGTCACATGAGGAAATAATCATAATAATCATTTTTTATCCGTTATTTCGCTGAAGCAGACAACATTTATTTTCTAATAGTCCAAATAGCAACGAACAGAAGAAAGCTCCATTTTCCTAAGCTTGCTTTGCATTGGTAGTGTAATAAAACTTATCTCTTTATCGAACGATACACAACAGAATAATAATGCTAATTTTACACTTTTTTCAACTTTTAATGAACTCGTAATATATATTTTCCCGATTAGGTTATACCTTAAAACGAACAGCTTCCGTGAGTGGGCATGAAAATACAATTCGCGACCTTACGATGATAGTTTTCTTTGCTATTAATAGGCCGCACTTTTATTTTTCTTGAACCTCGTGCCTACCGGCTAACGGCTATAAAGCGCGTATTCCAAACCGTTCATTTCGACCTAAGTTTCAGGCGGGGAAAATTCATGCTGTAAGGAAGCGTACATATTTGCATACAGGGAGTTTGCACACGATTTTCGACCGAAAAAATTCATTGGAATTCATCCAATATGGAATCGCTGGAAAGAATACGACGAAAAAGTAAAACCATCTCAAGACTTGGTTTTTGGTAAGGAAGCGATAATGAATCGTTTCTATTCGAACACAGCATTTTTTGATCAGATAAAACTCTTTATTAGTTGACCGTTCGTTTCTATGTCATGCCGCCCGCCCTAACTCATAACACTAATGAGAACATGGTGTCTACGGTGAATTTGAGACGGATCAATAAGGAGAAGTGAACTTACGATAAATAAAAGGATTTGAAATTTAATTTACGAATTGACCAATCATAGTCAGTTCAATTGTTGGTTGTTAAACTCCATAATATTTAGAATTTCTTGACTATTTTGGCTTACGACTGAAATATTTCTTCGATTGTTGCTCGTAGGTTCTCTGATCCTTGTACCATTGAAGTCGATTACCCCGTAAGCAAACAATATGGAGTACATGGAGAACATGTTGGACTTTACAGAAGGCGAATAGAAATTTGACAGTTGAACCAATATGGCGGCTATCAAGCACATGATTTGTTTGGATAAATAAAGACCTGCCATTCGCCTGCAGCAAATATATCACGAGAAACAGAAGATGTCATCTAGCCGTCATAACATGCTATATCGAAACGTGATACGACATTTTACCACCGATTCCAAATTAGGTTTTGAAAAAGCGCAATATTCCGATGGTACTAGTGCTAAAACGAAAGTCTTGACAAAGAAGGCGATAGTCAATACACAAAGGGCCACTGTAACAGTAAGCAAAACTCGATCTGTAGTAGTAAATATCAAAATTTCGATTTGGAAACATTCGATTTGGAAATAATCATCAAATTTATCTGCACGTTAAACAGAACTATCTAATAGATTCTAACACAATATACTGTACAGGTTAGATAGAAAACGGCGCTTCGTAACGACGCTAAATATCTACCGGTACCAACTAAACTATAGTATTTAATTGGAAAAATCGGCTGAAGTGTCCTGTGAAGTAATCCAATCAAAAATACCTTGCTAAAACGATATTGAAAATTGCTGAAGGTACATCAGTGACGCTCAGTACTTGCTGATAAATATCTACTTATTCCTTCCTATGCCTACACCATGCTCGACGCTCCAAACATATGTCCCAGCTACATAACAAGACTTGTAGACTTCTATTAAAATTCACATTTGAATACATATTGTAACATACGAGATTGCTATTAATACCAACACTAGAAGCAGTACCGCTGCTGCTGCACCAGAAGCAGTACAGCAGCAGCAACCTATCGTTTTACAAAAAGGAAAGAACACACAGTTCTTTTTAGTGAAGTCGTTTAACGCTCGAGTACTTTAGCTGTTTGACATAAGAAGAGTTTTTGGTGAAAAAAACATTTCAAGCTTCACCTCCGGCTCGTTATTCTTGATTGAGGTTTAGTGTCAAATAAGGGGCAGCGGTCTCGCGCCGTCATGGAGAATTTTTTTTTGCTCCAATGGTTCAAGGAAAATAATAAAATAATCTGTCAACATCCTAGACCGCTAGTATTTCAAGCGCCGCGGTCTAGCTTTCCGTAATACAACAACGCCGACCAATACATAACAATACAGTGCTGTATTAGAACGGACAGTACAAGACATGGATCACGTTCGCAAACAGAACGATTTTGAAGTATACTCACGGTGCCAATCCAGAATGTACAAAAAATGTATATCAAATGGGAACAAATAGAAAACTGGAAATGGAAATACCACATGTTTTATTTATTTCATATATCTTCATGAAATTAGGCAAAGCGATAACGTGGAATATCGATTTCATGAAAACAGTCCAAGGTCCAAGGGCACAATTGTTTTCCCCCAGCGATCCATGCAACAGTAATAGCGCTGACAGTACCAAAATACGACAAAGCAATCACTTGAGGTTTAAGGGCAAAGATTGAATTGTTACTGACAAGAAGGTCTTGCGAAAAAATCAAATTAGGCAAGCGTAAAACCGGAGTGCAGTATCTTATTCACGGGAAATAGGATACTGTCTTCAACAATGATATTTACGTTAAGGTTCCGTTGCACTAAATTGTATAACAGAGCTCATGACCCGTTGTTCAAGCGAATTTCTAAATTGCAGGAAACAAATATATTCTTACAGCAGGTATATAATAACTAGAATTGTGCTGCAATTATTTAGAACTCCCGTCGTTTTCATTGCAAAATTGTCACATTACCATCTACCATCACTGCAGTATATCAGCTATGTTCTAAATTCCGTGTAATTAATAACAATGGCATCACCAAATACTACATAATATAAGGATAAGAATTCCAGCACAATGTAACACATCATTATTTTTATTGAAATTGAAGGGGAAACTAAAAAAGGACACAATCTTGCATATCAAAATTGTCCATCCTGCTCTCCTCAAAAGACCATGTCAGCTTGAATCAACAATAAAATTTCTACGTCCCTGGATCCATATTTCGAACGAAAACCAACCACGATATAGCGTTAGATTATAAACTTTAAATGGTGCATAGCCTGCAAGGCGTGGGCAACGTGAAAATTCTCTTTTCGCTTGGATGATAGTCAGTCAACTAATCATTTCGTGACCCAGAAAATGAAATGCACACCAAAAACGTTTGAAACAGGATCATGATCTTGAAACATTGCACGATAAGAGTAAAAAGAAAGAACTCAGGATGCAAATTGAGAACTGGATATCATATTCCTTAGGCAACCAGCTCATAATTGCAACACACGGTGTGTAGTCAACAAACGAATTTGAAGTACGAGACAATGTCATAGTAAAGCCAAAAACCAAGTAAATAAAATTTGTTTCTTTGGTTCGATTTCCAGGTCAAAATACTTATAGTCAATAATATATGCTATCGGGATAACATTTCTGTAGTACTTGCTTGAAAATATCGATTTGGTAATAAAATTACACATCAAAATCCAGGGACGCGTAAGTTCCATAAATATATGAGTAGTATATTCCGGATACATTTTCCTCTGGCAAAAACAGCCACTAGCTCATACTCTTTCTAGAATGAGTCGGCTATTCGGCGAAATAGAGCTATTAAAACCTTCACGTAAGGAACATTAAGGATACGTTAGGGACATTCTTGAGTGTCTCTTCCTACACAGTACGCGCTGTCTAGCTCATTTTTGGGAGTGACAGGCTCAAGCTTATAATATCTTATGTGTCATTAGTTGTTTTGAATTTGAACCCAAGCCTTTACCCCCGAAAATGGCATAGTCATTTAATCTAGGTAAACGCCTACAACAAATCCTCTTACGCCAGGGAATTACAGTTGTACTGTATATATACCTACTTGCGGAGCGGCAAATCGCATTAGCTTACTGCGTATCCGAAAGAGGCAAAATGGGATTACAGAATCCCGAATACAGCAACGTGAACTCTCGGTAACACGGCCGTAAATAAACACGGAATATTAACATTACTGCCTAAAGCTAAAGAGAAAGTGATGTTGTAATTTAACTAACTAACTAACTTGATTGACTGCTATTGATAAATTTCGAAAAATTCCTCGTTTGCTTACAATGAAAACCAATCAATACTTTTCATATTCAACAAAACGACATCCAAACTTCAAATTCATTCTAAAATGATCATACACTTTGAACGTAACAATAGGACACTATTTTTGAGAAGATTTCAATTAAAATATTCGGATTGTGTTTGAAAATTTACTCCAATTAAAACGCTGGCAGAAGAGTTATTTTAGTCTAGACAATCATTAAAAAATACATCGCTATTTCTGAAAAGTAATCAGCCGTTTGGAGGTTAATTTCAAATCCTCGGCAGATGTATGGTGTGATCAAAAAAGTATCTAGTCATGTTGCTAAATTCGGAAGAAGACTACTGTACTGCTGAACCTTTGGCAGATTTAACAGAAACTTTCCCATTGCCGACACACATACCACAAGACCTCGTTGGCAATTGGAGTGCCATGAGAAATATCTAAGTCTATCCAAGATTTGATTTCTAGATTGAATCAACTATCAACTATTTGAGTTGGAATATATATATACCGTCGAAGGCAGTTTCTTATCAGACGAGAAAGGCCGAAATCACGAAGCAGAGGATTAATAAAGCCACAATCCAACTCACACGCTAATCCTAATCGATCATAATGAAATTTTTACCGGAATAGTAGATCCGATTAGCTCTGTGCTGTGCTATACCAAGTACCAGTCAGTGAGCGACATTACGGTTGCACAGCACAAGCATCGGTGTCAATGTAATATTTAAGCTAATCCATCCAGTGATCGAATGAGGTAATCCATAAAAGATTTAGTCATCGAAAAATCACGCGTGACTCCAGTTTTAATCTTGTTATTCCAAGAATGAACTTCTAAGAAATATTTCATGTACTATTCGTGACAGTGTGGAAAAAATAGCCACAACAAGTTCCTCACCTTAACTTCTACCGAGATTCAACACCTGGGGCAAGAAAGATTTCGACCTCGTTACATGGTATAAACTTTTGACTTGAACAAGAATTAAAATCCAATCATAAAGTCCGTAGTTCATTATCAGTATTTGAATTCTAGTTTCAATGAAACGTGTTTGATTTTAATTATGATAATTATCAATATAATCCCTGACACAATTGTTCCATTGGATACTTTTAGTATTAAATCAGCATTTACCATTTAATAAGTATTCAGTATGTGATATCTAGCAGTCAAGCTAGGTCTCTGGAATAACTTTATAATTTCCACTGAATTTGTGGGATACCTCAAATGTACCAGCTGTTATGTTAGCTGTAGATTGCAGCTAGTAATACAACGGAAATCTATATTCTGTGCTGTGGTAGTAGAACATGATATGAACTAATATATCAAGAGAATACTAAAATAAATACTGCTACAGACAAGATGAAATCTGATGAGATCCAGTGATATCGAAACACAGAGAATATCTAAGAGCTTAATTAACATCACCAGTGGCTTCAAATTCATCTCAGATTTCCATCCCTGATTTCATGTGCGAATATAATTTAATAATCACTAAACTCAACATGTATATTTTACGTTTTCTACTAATTTAAGCAACGCGATATCCAGCAATGCGGTTCAGACTTTGTCCATTCCTGAAAATATTCTACAACATCGAATAGAAGGGGAAAAAATACACCATTGCTGAAAACATATTGGGAAGAGCTATATACCCCCAAATAGTAACTTGCAACTCAACCCGAATTCGAACTACTCGTCATGCCTCACTAAATCGCTTATTTCACAAGTACAGAGTCGAGTGACAACGAGCTGCTTCTTTCTCGTGAAACATCAGACGAGTGCAGGCAACAGTCATGAGGGAATATGTAAATGTTCGCATAACACGAAAAAAGGTTACGATCCTAGTTAATTTGGACGTACGCGCGGTAAGAAGAAAACAAAACAAAAATAAGCGACAGAGTTCATGACTTGATAATTCCTTGTAAATCGTAAGAAGGCAGCTTATTTAAAAAAGATTTTCGTTCAAAACAGAGCGACGTTGCTTAATGCCGTAAGGTGCTTAGCCAAACATGTCGTTATGTTTACAGGTAAAATTAGCAATCTTCTTGAGAGAAAGTTGACTTAACCCTCGATGTACTCGATGCCTACATATGAATGACACTGTCCATACAATATGGTTACTACTTCCCTTAACTATTTTTGATAACTCAATTTTGATAAGTTGCATAACTGATATTAGTCAAATCTTGCGTGTGCGTAATTCTAGAATACGAGAATTACATAGATGATGCCTATACTCGTCCACTATCTTCGTATTTTTCTGCGAACCACATATATTGTCATCGATGAAAAACTTTGTTTCTAGTTTAATGTATAATCATTGTCAAGTTACAGACTTGGTGGCTGTCGTCCAGGGACAGTGCATCATTACATTGTGCATATACGTCAAGACAAACCACGTTTTCAAACGTCACCACTCAACCAGTATGGAAATCGCATCGAAATTACATAACATATCCGTATGATGGCATGACAGTAAGTTTAATCAACACGATTTGAATGCATCTCACGACACGAAATCGGGATATAAAAATAAATATGTTCTTGGGAATATCCAGCAGATAAGGAAGTAATGTAATGTCTTTAATATACTTATCGCGTGAGAAGACTATTGGCGTACTTATAGAATGATCGATATGACTGCGAAATGATGCCATCTGCGTTTTGATGGCACTACTTTATCTTCAATGCACGAGGTATTTTCGCATGTGTTGCGACGAATATACCGGTCGTCCATTCCATACAATGACGGTAAATGATTATTTTTTCAATTACACTTACACAAAGAATGTTATGAGGAAGCACTTTCTCGTCACCAATATTATTGTACACTTTACAAATAGCTACATGACTGCTCGATAAAAAGCCAAAATTAAAATTACCCGCGGACTGACTGTTTGTTACTATTACCAGGTGTCAGTCAAGTGACAAAACCTGAAAGAATATGTGTGGAAATGAACGATAAAAATACACGGAAGTTTGAACACTGTTTCTGTTATAAACAGATCGTCCACAGACCACGCCACAGATTACCGGCAATAGTTTAATCCTTAAGCATAAACACACGAGTTAAGCAGATCATCTCTATTCCAAGTAATTCTCTTCATCTTCCTTAGCACTACAAATGCCACGTCCAAATCTGTATAGCTTAGTTGCTACTGTACTACTTTTTCGTAATATCTAAAACTAGAATCCGTATAACTTACTAATACAAATGACATACCTCATCTGGATGAATTAACCTCAAGTCATAATCCCTTTGTTGTCTGCATTTCCTGAATTTTATCTAACACAGGTAAAAGGCACTTCAGTACTTTTCTGAAATACGACAAACCTAGGTCGTCTACCTGGCACAGACTGAGACAGCCCATTTGAAATTACCGTAATACCTTCCGAATAATTAAATATGTATAAGACTAATGATTGCGTTTCTAAAAGTAGCAACGTGAGACACGATTACCACCGGATTCTACAACGATCGAGGGAAAAAACACACAATAAATTTGCTTGGCCTTCTTTGGCTCCGCTTCTTTTTTATGAATCTGCAATTGACTGTCTACAGAAAAAATAGAATTAAAACCAATGTCTGCATTAATTCTGCACAATGCGCAATGCAGTTAATTATGTTAATTCACAACACAAATAATTTGAGTAATAATGATAGCGGGTTCAATTTTTTTTGTTCAAAACTTTTCACGATCGTTTTAAATGATTTTAAATTATAGAGATATATTATGTAGTCCTTTGATTTCGAGGAATTATTTTTCACACCAAGGGGTGGACTCACTTAGATGACACGTTGCAAGTAAACAGTGAGATTAGGCGTAGTTGAAATAAAATCATCAATGCCTACAGTGTTCTCCTGCAAGAGATTCGCATGAATTTAAAATTGGGCCTTCTCTGAAAACGGGATTATTTTAATACGCGTAATGTATCTTATATAGCTTCATCATCATTGGGAGTATGACGCAGTATCGACGCAAACATATTCCATGAAACTTGAAACCTGCTTGCAAACAACTGTTTCTTATGCGGAGCAACACGTTCGTGTGAGTTGAACCAAATGTCAAACGTTGCTTAACCATCACAAACAATTCTATTTGCGTTTGACCCTTATCCTAATCTATAGACGGTATCGTTTGCCACATTGACCACAAAGCGGTAATCTTATGACTCAAGGGAATTTTTGTTATTTTCGATTACGCTTTACTTTGGTCTATTAGCCCGCTATTTTTTTTTAAAATTCATCAAAGAATAGACAAAAATATAGGAAGCTGTTAACAATGTTTTATTCTTTTTTCACGTTCTCTTCCTTCCCTCTTTTCTTCATTGACTTCCAATACATATCTGTCAAATTTAACGCACTGTACTTCTTCAATGAATAGAGGATATACTGCTTCTCTCATCAGCTAAAGTTTACCTAAGTTTAAGAAGGGCAAACGAGAACAACCATAACATCAGTGTACACCACAATAACTGACACTTGATAGACGAAGCTTCGTTTTCAATGCCTTCGCGATACGTCACGAAGTCGATTGATAAGTGCATCGAAACGTGCAGCAAGAAGATATAGCGGGTAAACAGCATCTATTAATGTATCGTTTCTGGACAGAGTTGCTGGCAACGAAGCCAGGGTTTTTTCATTACATCTACATACATTAAATTTCGCCTCAAAACAAAACCGTTTCCAATACAGCGTCGTTCCAGCACTTCGCCGTTATGCAAAATAATTGTTCGTGAAAAAAATCAGGTATAGGGATAAGAAGGGTTTTTCGGGGGCCGAAAAAAATGAATAAGAATAAAAGTGAATACTTTATATTTGTGACGACAAAATATCAAAAATATGAAATATTCTTTGTCACCAATAATATATTTGTTAAGGTGAACCAATATGAGTGCAATAACTATGAATTTTACATGGTATGTGATATGTGAATGGGTTGTGACACTAACGAATAAAAATAAAAAGTTATCGAAACTAAGATGACCGAAATTTTCGTGTGGTTCACAGTGATGGCTCTATACCTTATTTCACTTTGCATTATTTACGTAAATTGTATCGGTGGTAGATTTCGGTAGTAGTGACAATGATGTTTGCATATCTGATTATCTCTTTCAATATCACGTCTCACTATCGATTTCATTGTACATAATTTATCATATTAGAATCGAAACTACCAGTGGCTCATGAAGACTAATTTACCGTATAACAATTTGAATAGGAAATTGGAATATCAAATTTCCTTCACTAGTAACATCAGTCGTTCCTCATGCAGCAATAGACTATGTTGACTAGTAAAACGATGCCTTTATGATAGCTGAGGTTTTAATACTGACAACTGATATGTTACAGACGCAGTTTTACTCTATACTTCATGTCGCAGGCTCAGCCACACTTTTTTTTAAAGCTCATTTGATGGTATACAAGAGCTTGGAATGTCATGAGTTATTCGGATTAGATAGTTTCGGGTGTAACACTAAAACCGCCAAGGCGGTCATTGTGACCGTTTGTCATTATCATACGGGAAATATTTGTTTGTGATAAATGTATCCAGGTGAAGCTTTAGGACTTTTCCTAGATCTTTAACAATTTTCCTAAAAACTTTGTTACTCTCAACTTCCAAAAGCGATCTTTTCAAACCTTGCAAATTTGAAACGGTACAACGGCAAGA
>QXVX01003152.1:45701-66358 GCA_013436065.1 Halocynthia aurantium
ACAGCGGGCAGATGGCCAAGTTTGAGCTAATATTTGCAAACCTGCGAAGAGTTGCAGCCGGGCTACGTCAATGGAGCGTTTAGCCCTAAGCAAGGATTAAAAAGTTTGTTTATTTTATTGTTTGATCTTCATCTGGGTAAGTCGCCTAAATCTGGCAGTTAGCGGATTATCATGTTTTCAAATTTCTCAAAACAAACCACTTTATATATTCTGTGAAATTGAAACCACAGTAACTCTAATAACGATGATCGGGTTATTAGAATCGGTGCGCTGGAGATTCAAATCGCTTGTGTACTGCTTATGCCTAGGGGCTAGCACTCTTTAACACTTTCACTGCCAGATCTTGCACTCGCATTTAGATTGTCGGAATGAATCAAACTGCATATCATGTCATTTCCTATACACATGTAATAAGGGATATAGTATGTCGGGTAAGGTAGATCCCTTCTTAAACACCGACTATGTAGCGATAAGCACCGGTTTTTCAGTAGTAGAAAAATTTTGGCGGATGGGTTTTGCTTAACATCTACCATGGATTGTGAACCAATAATATATATGGATTTACTATATGGATTTTACTTTACCATAACTCTCCGTTCTTCCTCTTTTGATCTCTGGAACACCATCCTCTTTGCAATCTTCATCACGAGAATCAAGAGATCGTTGATGTGCGAGGGTAGACATCATCATCTTGGCTGAGAAGATGAGATACAAACGTTTGACTGATTTTACTGATTTTTGTGACTGATCGTGATGCCAAATATTTTATTTCAACACTTCATCTAATGGTTTTCAAACATTTTCAAAAAAATGGCGTTGCGTTCCCCTGAATTTGTTTCAAATGATTCGCGATCCGATAAAACAATATATTGAATTATTATGACGCTGGACTGCCAGTCAAAATACTTTAATGCTATGGTGGTTCGAGATTGCTCCAGTTGGAACACGTGTGAACTCATTTTAATCATTATATTATTATAGTAAACTAGGAAGGTNCCATCGAAGATTTTCTGCAATTCAAAGGCGCCTCGCGATTCCAGGATGCTTCCAAAACCTTTCAGTCTCATATTTCCCATTCCATTATAATCCCTTCCAGCGATTTATAAAGCCATAACAGTTACTACATTATGGAATGAAATTTCAGGATGTAATCCATTCGAAGCTAAACCATAAGCAGGAAGAGCAATCTGAGAAGCCACGTCTCAATGGTACTGAGAAATTAAATTTGATCGAAATAATTCATCGGGATAGGGAAGCGTTCATGTAGATTAGTGGTCTGAATAACTTTGTCCTTCATATATCAAATTAGGCACAGAAATTATCGCCCAATTTCTCAAAGTAAAGACAAGTGAAATAGTGTAAATAATATTTAATTCCCGAAGGGAAACGTCCTCCAAGAACAACATCAATTTGAGCTGAAGGAACTTGAGCGAAACAATGGAATTTTCGACGCCTTTCACAACGTTATGTGTTCATTTCTAATCCCACGGGAGCAGAAGCTTGAGATAACGAAACGAGGTTTCTCGTAAACGTAATTAATAACAAAATAGTTTGAAAATTCACGAACCAGAATATCTTTGTTATCACAAGTGTTAAGAGGAGTTTCTTCCGTGGCACGAATTTCCCTATTACTCATATCATTCGTATTTGAATCTCTGCAAAAGAAAGTGCATGGCGATTAGACAGAATTAATCTAGCAGAATCACATTGAATAGATTGAATTTTATAGACACTATCGATTCTAGACGTCTAGGTGAAAAACTATGGTTGACCATAAAGACCAAATAATAGAATAACCTTTTATTAGTGGTTCACACCACACTGACGAACGAACAAAACACTACGGGGTTATGGGCGGGGAAGAACATCGCCACGCTGTCATCGCTATTTTAAATCGATTCGTTGATACTTTCATAGCTATGAACAGACATTCTCTCTCTCTCAATTATACCTAGCCTGTTGTAGTTACATTTTTTAATATTGAAATATTATATTTAGGAAGTTTTGAAGTAAAATATATACTGTATATTTGACTAACTAACACTACGTAGGACGTAGGTGTACCGCCTTGCAGACAAATTCGACTTACGAGAAAACATGAAGAGAAAAAATGTGTTTGTAACATGGGACATTTTTACCAACGTTCAATATATAATGAATACAATATAATCCTTCATAAAAATAATAATAATTTCAGTGCCCTAAGATGCAGTCATGGGACCGAAATTGCAGTATTCAGTTTAAAAATAGAATGATAAGTCTCTCAAGCCAAGAATATAAGGGATTGGGTCCAAGTTATTTGGCAAAATCACGAGATGATCTGAAGTCGATGAACCTCTAAAATTGACTGATCAAGTAAGTGTTAATAGAAGGCAACGATTTTTAATCTATTTAGCGAATTTATATAGATTTTTGCGGTCAAATATAACGTAGCCGTGCGTCACGGAATGCGGGACGTAAAGGCCGCGCCAGGAAAAAATAGTTCTCTATCTCAACTCTGGTTTCACTATCCAAGATAATCGAAAAACAGTTAATCGGAAAAGGAAAACTCTTGTGTCAGCTAACAGAAATAAATAATTCATGACTCGGAAAGGAAAAGGTCGATGACACCGGAGCTGAATTTAAATACCCACAATGGAGCATCTATTTTTTTTTTTCACTCTCGAAAATAAATACAACGCAGGGGTGGAAAATGATTTGCAGAAACCGGCTAGATCCGAGCTAAATCTCAAGCCGGAAGCGACATTTTAATATTTTATTCCCAAAATTCTATTTATAGAGAACGAGGCGGAATCTTTCCGATCATTGCGCACAGAAATTCATTCATTTGAAAATGCCCGATTCTAAAATCATTCGAAAAATATTCAAACTTTGTCGGAGTCATTTCTTTGAAATAACGACCACTTTATCCATACCGAAAGTCTAATTTAGTGGATGGGCGTCCGCTTGGGGTGACACTCGGGGCAGTTGCTCTGGTCCACCCTGGTTCATTAAACCTACCTCATTTTACTACTACAGATAGTTCAACGAAAGTTAAACTGTTCCCTGTTCGATTTTATCAATTTCCTTTATTCTTGCACCCATACAATAAGAAATCATATATATACAGTCGTCCCTCGCTATATAGCGGTTCAGTCTACGCGGCTTCACTTCACTACTATAATAAATATCTAATTTCGTAACGCGGATCTTTCGCTATGTCGCGGTATTTAGCTTCCTTTAGCGAAAGCGTAGCTAGAAGATCCTACAACAACACCACCACATGTATTATATTTCATGATAAATGGCGTGCCGTACAGTACTGGTATGTGTATTTGTCCCTCGCTATAAGGCGGTTCACTTTTCGCGGATTCACTACATCTTGGATTTTATATAATATTGTATTGTATGTATTTTATTTTATGATAAATTCCGTACCGTACCGTACAGTACTAGTATGTTCAAGCGATAAAAGTTTGAAAAAAATTAAATAACAGGTCAAATGATTGTGGGAAAGGTGAATTAGATAAATAAGAGTGTGTGAATGATTTATAATAGTTTATAATACGTTTAAATAAATTCAAATTGTTAAATAAATATGTGGTTTCTCGCGGGAGGCTCTGGAACGCAATACCCACGATAGGTGAGGGATTACTGTATATATAGTGGACATAGGTGCGGAACTTCAGAATTCAAAGCGAGCGAAAAATTGTATTGTATTAGAAGTCGACAGTGCTTGTAATCCAAGTTCGTAAATGGGAATAAATAAATTAATAGTTCACGTTAGTACTTTTTACCCCTGAAAATAGCAACCGTTTTTGCATGATTGCACAATTTATAGCTGTCTATTGTGCAACTTAAGAATAGAGAATGTTTTAATCGTTTTTGTTTGCCAAAATCCCGGAGATTATGAATATATGGACGAGTAGTCTTAATTTATCAGGAACCAGAAACCAGGAACCAGGAACAAGGAACAAGGAACTATTACAAGGCAGGCATACAACTTTGCAAAAATCTCAGGGAGGCCAGCCCACTCTGCACCCTTGCTTTATCCGCCTGTGATAGTGGAAGTGTATTCCTAATTCTAATTTGTATATCTTCTTGTCACATTAATCCTATTACATATCAGAGTATCAAGAATCACTGAACGTTGTTCGTTCCAGAAAATCAAAAGTGAAACCCTGTGAGTAAACATGTAGCAGCCTTTACATCGAGGGTAATCAAACAGATAAATGAAATGAAATTATGTGACCCCGCTTCAACTCCATTTATCAAACAGTAATTAACACAAAACTATCCAGGTCGTCGCGAATCCGATAACTAGCGAAACTTTACGACGGTACGTAAAACAAAATACCACGCGACACGAAAGTTTCTAATTTATTCTAATTCATTCTAATATAACAGGACCAACACTGCACTCTGACCTACTAACTAGCATTTTTATCTAAAGTCGTCACCAATGCTATTAACTATTGACATGACATTGAAACAGAGCTACTTTCATAAAGGGTCAGCTAGAAATTCTTGGAAATTTTCGATTCTATATTCGAATTCAAAATCTACTCGGTATACAGACTCATTCAGGCGAAATGCACAGGGGCTTTTTTCGAATAAAAACATGAACTTTTTAGAACATTTCACGTTAGACGCTGCCGCCATAACACGAATTTCTGTAAGAACGGTAGCTAAATGTCAACATTGAAGACGACCACGATCTGTAGTCTGTGCGAATTCCTAAGAGCTCAGATCTGTTATATCCCCACCACCAATACCTTTGCTTTCAACACACAGTATTAGTCAAGATGAAAGAGGTGAAGAATACGAGTAAATATGCTTTGGATGAGGGTTTAGACCTAGTTAAACCCTATACTAAAAATCTCAATAATTCGGACCTCTTGGAAGCCTGTAAAACTGATCTAACTGCTTGCTAATCTACAAGATTTGCTTAAGATGCGTATACCTACAGGCTTATCATAATCAGTAAGAGATACGACTATCAGCACACTTTTTATAGTTATATCGAATTGCTCTCAAGCCTGTTTTGTTTAATTCAACTATCACTCTGCAAAGGCAAAGAGACCATGACTCGCCATGCAACTAATCAGGCGAATGTATAATATCGATTGTTCGACTAAAATTCACTGACATTGTCAAACAGAAATAAGACTAGTCAAATATTTGCCATAAACGTCCTAAAAGGACCGTTTGTTCGGCCGTCCCTCCATTCTTAAGTACTGCAAGCAGAACGTATGGGATGATACTGCGGAGGTAATGGAAATACCAAACGGCTATTTCTTTGAATCTTTTATGAATTCAACGTCACAATATTGACGTCTGCAACGGTCTTGGAATTGGAATAGGCGCTGGGATTGGCAGATGACATTTACAGAATGAGGCGCTCGACGATCATGGATCATAGCTACATTGAATCCAGACATTTTCTGTTTGTGTTCCTTTTATCTTTATTCAATTAAATTAATTTAGCTTCGGGTCAGATCAGAACAACTGCGATTTCACTAGCGTGATGGATTGAAAAATCAAGTCATTTTTTATTGAATTATTTCATATTTTGTATTAACAATGTCTTCGGGGACGCAAACTTTGCCGCTGATTTTGGTCAGCCAACAGTTCAGCTCTCAAAGCGCAATAAACATTTTATTGTGTTATTACTGTGTTTTTTACTGTTAAGGAAATCATAAGATTTATCGAAAGCTTGTAACCAAGGATACCATGCTAACACATGCAAGCCTAAAAGATGTCATTGGTGTTACTCGAGTCAGTCTAGTTCTTGACTTTACTCGGAATTCGATTGCAGAACTAATATCTTAAGCTGAGCTGAGGGGAGCCAGTCGAAATCTATTAAATTCGAGATTGCTAATCCAAATTGAGTAAGGCTTTTTCTTTTCCATATTGCCTTTCTGTTGCCATGTTGCACAGACTATACTGTGGCGCATGTTTTTCCATGTGAAATTGGATGCCGAGAGAAGCACGCGGCGGAGGATGTATATTCGGATATTCGTCCGATTACTAAGTCATGAGATATTCTCTGGTTCTTATTTTATGCAATACACTCACGCTCATGCATAATTAAAATGAACCGGCGTGAACCTGGCGCGTATGCTGGTCACGGAAAATTTTACAAATTAAATTGGCCTTCATTCAAACGTCTACGAGCGACAAAACGTACCAGCAAAAGGAAATCAGGACTGGTGTAGGTATATCCAGTGCTAGAGCCGTAAGCAATGACACAGAATTCGACATGTCAAATGGAACTTTCAAAAAATAATTGATCGTTCAACATTTCATGAATTCGGTGACATTTCATTGAGAGCCACAACCCGAGGGGTTCATGTAGGGAATCATGATTATGTAAAGGTTTAGTGAAAATGCACTGCACATTCGATATCGAGCAAGACGTAATGCCAAGTAAGTCGGGAATATAATTCAACATTTCATATAAGTGACTCTGTAATATCAGTATGCTTCGATACGAAATTAGATAGACACTACATCAGCGGAATACGTGTTTTATTCTGGATTCAACCCTAATGCTTATTCACCAACCTTACGCGATATTCTTTCCGTGAAATTTGTCCTCGACTTTTATCAACGGCAGACGACATTTTCAACTTCTTTTTCGCTGTAGCAAAATTCTTGATACGAGAAGTAACCGAACCATTTCTTTTATATTCTTCTTCTAAACGGATATCGGTTTGCGATAAACATGTCCAAAAACAAAGGTTTATTGCAGTGCAGCCTCTGTCATACTGCTTACGCGTTAAGCATATAATTTTTCCTATTTTATAATGACAAATGCAGGTATTATTATTAGTATAATACGATATTATTCAAACCAAAAATGAATGGTTGTTGCAGCAGCATGTAAACCTAGGAATTTATTATGGTAAACGTAACGAAAACGCACATTACATGCTGTTTATTATAGCATAAAACCTTGCACATGATAATGGTGGAGACTGTGGTTGAAACCACAACACAGTAGGCACATTAGTGACAATGCTGACGCAAGGGATGCTCTTCACTGTTGTACTACTGTTCCATGAATACAGTTTATTAGTAATACCAGTTTTAAGGTTACACAAGATGAAAGCGATGAATTGCACAGTGAGGAATGATGGTAAACAAAATGTTTCACTTCAATCCACAACCTCAAACAGTCATCAAAGGTGCTACTAGCGCCCATGCAAAACCACAATATAATACTTGACATCGTTGACAAGTCTTTGATGAATCAAGGTCAAATGAAATTCGGAATTCCATTGACACTGAAAAGGATTAACTTTTTATTCAAGGATGCTTCATAAGTACTATTTAACCTTTAGTCTTCCTGCTCACTACTGAATAGATAGACAAACAACTCGATTCTGAGAATTTTCACATTCAGAAATCCTACTTTTTCGACAGGTAATTGGTTTTTTCAACGACCAAATAAATAGGCTTATAAATTCTTGCATATTATAACCAAGTGTGTCAAAGTAATCATGTTGCTGGTAACCCTGCGGCGATTGCCAAGCGCTCTTGCCACAAAACAAACACAGAGGATCCTTGGAAGATAATGCCCTTGACATTAAGTACGTTATATTACTTGAAATTAACAATAAAAAACCTTTGTCTTGTGAAATACATATGTGTTGGAGAATAAGCATTTTCTGTCGATTCTACTTGTGCAAATCTCCCAAGCGAACTTATAATGTCCAATACATTGTCATCCTTCTTACAGTTTGTCTCTGCAGCACCAAATTACATTTTTAAATCTTAATCAAGACTTGCTGCTCGCTGCTCTAAGATTGCTCAGGAATATCAAAGATCAAACTGCGATTTTGGGACACTCAGACTTGAACCACGTATATATATATATAAATAAATAACGATCTAATGGATCTAACTACAGTCCAATCTAACTAGACACTCAAGTTGACTACTGCACAATATTTAATTCCCTAAAGGTCGAGCATGAAAGTAAGTCGTCTATGCCCTTTCTATTTGATAAAGAGAGTGACACTGTACAGCAAAGAGGGAAGAACAAAAAAGTACTGCCAAGTAGGCGACGAGAAGATCAACTTGATATTAAAAAGTCTTACACACTAATATGCCAACAGGGAAAAGTCCTAACGCTATCGCAAGTCTGTTTGCTCAACATATTTAAGAAACAGGGTTAAAACTGTACCGATTCGCAAGCCCTAGAGCACAGATAGAGGAGATCATAATCTCAAATGTTTCACACAGGCAATTATCAGCACGATCGACATACACATAGCTTTCTATATGCAACAACAACAACGGCATAACGTAAGTAAGACGATGAAGGACACGAAAAATCGATAATGTATAAATTTACAAACTTATATTCGAAGCAAAACAACAATATATGAATCTGCTGCGAAAACACTTGCTAGATAAACCATATTCTTGAAGGAAATTCCTCAAAAATCTCTAAGGGATATTGGACCACGTTTCATCTACAAGACTGCATGACACAAGTCAGGCAACACCATCCCAATCCCAAACTTCAGCCTTGAAAATTCAAAATAACCAACAACTTGTAAACATAGATTAATTTAGTTGAACCACAAAGTTTCCATTTTACCTAAAAGTTAACCTCATGACATTATTGAGCTGCTAGTAGAAGTGCTGATCTGATAGATATAAAAAATTCATACCATGAAGTATTTTAGAACTAGTTACAGAATATAGAGCTTTCTGGGTTCAGCAAAAATCGTAAACAACACATTTTACCTGAATACAGCAACCTCTAATAATAAATAGAACTTGAATCATCCACGTGAAAACTACCATAAGCCTGGTTATTTAACTGAGCAATCATGCATCAACGTTAGAGAAATACATGATCTTGGAAAGATCTTGTTTAGTATAAATACATACCCAAACAAGAGATATTCATGCGGGCGAAAAGAGACAAATTTTGAAGAAAATGCTAGATAGGAAAATAAACGCGAACTGTAATGGACTATAAGTTCAATATTATTACACCATTTTCAGAATTTAATGAAGGGATGCACCAGGTAAAAGACAAAGTGTCGCTACCTTATTAAGATTGGGTATATATGATAGGTAATTCTTTATCATGGCATTGAAAACTCCACCTAGTGTCTATTCTGACATATTATTCAAGTACAGCAGTTATTCAGTACGCAGGGAGACTACATCTGCATTGCTATTTGTTATTCAAATTGCCTAAAACTGTGCAACATAAGCATAAATACCAATCTCTTATAATAAACTAAAACCTCTATCTTACTGTATCGATCCTATGTAACATTTAACGAACGATATACTTGACAACAGATTGATTAAAAGTCTATTAAAAATTATACTGTTTGAAAACATACGCTGTATATCATTAAGAAATGACAGGTAAACAATGTTGCAGCAGGCAACGTGAACGCCTAAGGGTTTAAGTTCCCTTGATTCGAGATTAGATAGGGCGACCACAATCAGTATAAGTATTACCAATACAGAGACAGTCAACACTAGACCGATATCACCATTAAACAATACCCACTGCGCACGTTCAAGTTAAAGCATTCATATCTTTACTAAAAGCCTCTTCCTTTTCAACCTGATCCGAATTATACTAAATACTATACTAAATTCCATGTATTGAACAAATCCTTCAGTTCGAGCTACTGTAAGACTTAGCAATGGAAACTTGCTGAATGAATGGAAGATACCGCCGTGCATGCAAAAATAGGGCAGCATTTTCAATCAATAGGTGACATGAGAATGTAACTTGCGTCATCCAAAACAAATAAGAGCTCTTGCTGCGCTGCGCCTAAGCGACCTATTCTGCGCATATGGCATTTTCAAACGCGGATTTTCAAATATCTATTGCCGGATAAAACTCGTTAGTCTCACATGCTAGCAAATTCTTATAAGGAAGTTACTGGAACTTCACATAGGTTAGGGACCAATTACCAATAATATGAAACAATAACATTTTATCGAATAGATATTTCGCTGATATCGGAGAAAAAAACGTGGTTCCGTGCAATAGATCTGAAGCCAATATGGCCGAATTATCATCACATGCGTCGATCGATTCCAGAAAGCGATGAAGAGATGAGATATATGCTTTGACATGAGACGGCTTACACAGGGAAATAAACATCCATTAAATGGAACAGACATGTCATCTAAAAGAAGCAAAAGCCAGAACAAATATTTGCCTAGTTACGGCAATGGCGACATGGCTGTACAGCAGAAAAGCAAGGGTTTACGCGCGTGCATAGTCTAACTCTCAAAATATTAACCTCAGTATACAGATTTCGATGTGGTCTGCACTTTAGTTGAAAGATATTCTCACATTCAATTTACTGCAAACGCGAAAAATATTTTTCTCCCTCTCGCTAAATGGAGCCGTATCCAGCTCGTACATACGAAATCGTAACATGACGAAATATTTCCACGATCGAAAATCATTTTTAGTCCAAGTTCATAAATATTGTTGAGCATCAATAAACAATTTTAAACCAGAGAGGAATATACAATACGACACCTCAAACGTATAAACTGCTCTGCTACATCCTTTTCTAATGAAATTCATCTCAACACACATGTTATAAATCCTACACCGCTTCATGACGGCTATAAAATCATCTAGGGAAATTTAACGTTCAACAAAAGCGAATAACGTTTCGAGGGTATCTCTTATAACTACACCACGGCAACGTGAAGTTGCCAAGCCGCAATTCGTCATACTTGGGAGTGAAGGGCGCATTAACGTGAGGGTCGCGCACTCAAAATAACCCAGAGAAAAGAAAACAAAAAATATCTGCCGAGTGGCCATCGCATAATATGGTCAAAAACATTTCCTTTTTCATTCTCTATCAATCAATTCATATCGACGTTAATGGAGCAAAGGCTACTCAAGTTCAAATGCTGAATGGTCTTGTCTAATGATCTTTACTTCATATTGATAGTAATTTCAATCCTTTGCATGTTAATTTTCATATATGTATGAAATTAACAGTCAGCACTGCAGAGATCTAACGTTAGAAAAAAATTGATAATAAAACTGGACTTTTCCAAAAATGTGTGTTCAATTGAATAACATTAATATCTGTCTGTATTTCATTCAAAATACAGCTAATGGACTCGAATTGAAATTCTGGGAAAGAGAATGGTTGAACGACATTTTAACAATGACTAGGGCACTAGGCTATTTATAACTCTACACAGCAGTCTTCAGCAGCTATGAAAGTAATCCAGTCTAATTCAGATCAGTTCTGCAGAATTTCTTGCAATTCACAACAATCAGTAACTGACGATATGACAGGAGGAATTTCCCGTAATAACAAAATCTTTCATCTTGAAATAGATTTACGAACATGGCACTGGATAAGACACTGTAATTGACAATCGTTTTTTTTCGGAGTTGAAGCCACTGAAAAGCATATGTTCATCGAGTATTTATTGTTAGACGATGCCCCCAAACGATCTTATATTGGGAGTCTATTTAAATAACCTATTGAATACTCGCACGAATGCTGTCAATCGCTCACGACATTTTCTAACACACTTTTTTCAGAACAATAAAACAAAAATGACAGATAAAGGAAACTCGCATGAAGTGAGTCATGATTATCGCATGCTAGCCAGTTCATGACATTTCAATGAAAATTTGAGCCGTGATTCGAATTCATTCTGACACTGAATCACTTCATGAATATTTGGCAACTTCAACACAATTTGAATAACAAACATACGGACAGATGCAATGGATTATCATCTTCACACTACAATGCTTATTATTGGCACAACAAACATTACGGCATTACCAAATAATAACGGATGATTGGCTCTGTCTGTTGAACCATTTTGGTGACCTTGCTTTTAAGTTTAGATAGTGTTGAATATACTTAAAAGCCCTTTTTTAACTGGGGGTAAATCTAATCCCTATGAATCATTTCTCACATTAACCTCTGAAATAACACTCGAGAAAAACTGACATATAAATCCACTGGTAATTCGGTATCAGCAAGCTCTATATTATGATGGGCAACAGAATTAGTATACACTAATGTTTTTTTGACACCTTGATAATACGACCTCTACTGGCATATCTCGGCATCTAGAAAAATAATATTATTATTCAACTTCAAAGCAGATGTTGTCTTTCATCATACACACTCAAAAAAGTAAGATTCATTCCGATTCAGTCGANACAAACTGTTTACTTAACTAACAATGCAGTTATTCTTCATAATTCCATAATGAAATATATTGCGCAACGCTTTTTACCCAACAGGCTGAAGCTTATAAAACTTTGTGAAGTTATTTTTGCTTCTATTCAATTTTAAAAAATGTCATAAAATTGTGAATTTAGCATACACACCTAATTGTTATTTCATATCGTAGATTATAAGTATGGTAAGTGACAAAAATGCTTATTAAATCTGAAATTAGATTGCCTAATAACTTTGCATATGCTAAGAACGTATCGCAAAATTTTTAATTCAATAATCCTATCCATAATGAGTTACTGTGTACTTAAAGCGGAAATATTACATTGAAATTAACAACTTATAATGCTACATTCCTGCTGTAAGAGTATGAAAGTGTGGANAATTCAATAACACAAGCATATCGAAATTGAATAAGGCAAACAACAGGAAACAAACTGAATAAATGACTAACCAACATCAGATACTGTAGTATGGAAGGAAACCCTCTTGTCAAATTATATGAAATCTGTGACGAAAATCAAAGGAAGGTTGCAATAGTTGCGGTAACTCTCTTGGGTGAGACTTAAGTGGCTTAGTCATGATTTTCTCAGTATTCAATGAAACCATTATGAAATCAATATCATAATAATTACGGTTCTGAAACAAACACACACACTTTTCAAAATCCATGTCACACTCCTGATAAATCATCATGGCGAAGAAATATTCTGATATGGGACCCTGATCTTGCCTTTCGACTCAATTGCTAACTTCTTCTTCCTTGCTCCTCACTGCACTCGAAAAAAGTATTCATAATTTATAGGAAAAAAACAGCTACCTTTTCGAATTATATATCTTCTGAAAAAAAGCTACAGAACTCCTCCTCCTCCTCCTCTGGAATAGCCAAAAAGAATTTATATTTTTTTGAGACATCATTTGTGTTTCCACAAACCTAGCAACCCTGGTTGCACCACAGTGCATAATGCCATTGTATGTTCATGCAGGCCCCCTGGAAAGAGGATTTTCATTACAATAGGTGAAATTTTAAAAAACAATTTCTAATTTTCAATTGAGGTTTGGAACAAACATATTGTGATTATCACATCCAAAGCAACATTGTGATTGGGTAGACAATAATAAACCAGACTTAGCATAACAGACACTCTCACATATATGTGATAAACGCTTTAAAAGCAATATCACTACTTAGTAAATATTAAATATGAAAAATAACTAACCATTACCCCAACACTGGGGTATTCCTATCACACACTTGGCTATCACACAGTTCTGTGCCATAATGCCAATTATGCCCGGAATANACTACTAAACCAGAACCACATAAATTGTATAGATATGTATGCTAATTATCCTCAGATGGGAAGAAATCGTTCACTATTTTACCAATATTAATCAAATCTGCCTGCACATAACAAAAACTAATTTACGGGCAGAAATTGACAATCCAAATCAAACATGATGAACGATATATATCCATGTATATACACTCACTCAACCACCCTATCGCCCCAACCATTGACGCCTGTTTCTAGCCTAGCCCATCCACTACCATGTACTCTTAGAGGTGCGAAGACTTTTAACGGATTCAAGATCTTCCATCCCGTATTCATATTACCTCAAACGCAGGCTTTTTTTTCTACATCTTTCACTTCATAAACCCAACTTCGTACTTTCAGCTCAACTGCTTTTGTAATCGAATGAGAAATGTGAACTTTGACCGAGTACTAATCAATCTTGCGTATCCGCATGCAGTTTGATATATTTTAGAAGAACTGCGTAGCAGTGAATAATCTGCTTCATTCCATATTTTACAATCCTCTATTCAAGCTCACAGACGTCACATTGTAGTATGTTACCACAAACTCTATGGTTAATGCATGACACCTAAATACTTGCAATATCATAAACCTCCCAAACAGCTATAGAAAGCATATCAACTTGCATTGAAAAATGAAGGAACTCTTTATTCTATCTGCATAGATAGGTACAATATATAAAAAATAGATAAAGATAAATAATTCTTCATGAACATCAAAACTAGAAAATAGACAGAAATCATTTTCTTCTTTTTACTGACGATAAAAACTCCTGTTTCCCATCCTCATAGAGGGCTTTCACTTCCACAACAAGATCATTCCTACCGGCCGAAGATAAGCCATTCGTGAACCTGTAGCAGATGGAAGATATTATATGACTTGAACACTTTTTCCCATATGCTATATAGGTAATATGATAAAGCAAGGTAATAAATAAATAAATAAAATTACAGTGCTAGGCAATCTTCATCATTCTTATGTAAGTTCGCCCAGAACTTCAACATACGAAAAATCTGTTCCAGCGTATTTCCACAGTAGTCTGCTGCGATTCTAGCAAAAATAAAGAATAGATCTTGTCACGAATACATATTACGATAATGTTTGCTATAACATGTAGAGTTTGAATGAATTTGCTATATAATAGATTATTTCTAATTGTAGTACCGTCAAAAGTAATACCTACCTATCCAGCTGAGAATAAGGTATTTTAAGAAAGGTTCCAATTTCCCTCCATTCATTCCCAATTTTGTAAGCGAGAAGTCGTAAGTTTTCATCCCTGAACATCCCAGTTCCTAGATTTCCAAAGTCAAGGTTAAAAGTCTTGGATTCATTGTGGGTCATGAAGTTTTCATTCTAAATGAAATAATGTACAGAAAGCTTCCTGATCAATACATGTAAAGGGATTGTATATTTATTGGATCAATATTAATCAATCACCTCCAGTATCAAAGGAACATCTCCCAGATGATTGTCATCATCCACCGACTCATCATCAGATGTTTCATCATGTTCATCGGCAATTACTGTCCTTACTTGACCATCAATAGAATTGTCTTGACCGGCACTACGTTTCTGTGGTTCGTGTGATAGCGGAGCCTTGGGTTTCAGAGCTCTTGTGTCTAGAGAAAGAACAACTTCAATGAAATCACATAGTTGGAAAAATACAGCCGCAGGTAAAATGGTGCATAACCTGTTTTACAGCCATCATCATCATCCACTTTGTAAAATGAGACGTAACCAGTGTGAATTTTCTTATCCTTGTTGGAAAAACTTTCGATGAAGAACCTGCAGCAGTTTGGACAGTTATTCAAAGGTATACAAAGCATCACGATCAATGGCAAAATAAATGAAGGAAAACTACCTTGTGAAANTCTAAGGAAAAAATAACTTGCAAACTACAATTCATCACGTTTCGATTAAACATATTATGATTCATTGTGCATTCTTCTTTTATGTCGAAGAGACACGAGCGCCTTCATCCACTTTACCATGGAATCGTCCATTATTATGTCACAACCGCATTCTTTGGTGTGAGAAGCGTGCATAACAATAAATGGCTTGTAAATTTCTGTCATTATCATGTTGATGTGTGACATTTACAATAAATTTAGCATTCTAGCAGAGCTGAACAAAGGTATATCTGATGTCCATGTGTGCCCTTGTGCATGATGTGGCTCTTTGCGGTAACAAATTAAGAAATGTGGCTCTTTGCGGTAAAAAAAGTATGAAATGTGGCTCTTGGTCTCTGACTGGTTGGCCACCCCTGACCTACATTATCAAATCGCATGCTCGGAGACAATTCCAAGACATCACTCAGTAACTGGTCCATATCATCCAGCACAATGTTGACTTCATTTAAAGGCAGAATCTTGAAATGATTACAGATAACATTCTTACTACAAGAAATACAAATGTGTTACGTCTTGAATAGAACAAAAATCTAGTTTACCTGGCAGTAAATGGAAGCATCTTCAGGCAACGCCGTTCTGGGAAAAATAATTTCTATTCCACAAGGGAGAATTCCACGAACACCTCTTTCTTTTCTGTATTTTATCGAACCCATATCGCATTCTAAAATTAGACTAGGGACATCGTACGTATCGGAGTCGACCTGAAAACGAAACACGAGTTACTGTTAAAGATATTCCGTCACTGGAATGGCATTAATAAGAAGTCATTAACGTCGCCATTTTTTTCCGGAGAGCTGTATCCGATAGGGTTGCCATCTAGTAACAAAAATTCTTTCGATTCAAGCTTTTCTGGGACCTTTCTTATGTCGTTATATCTCAGATCTAGCATCTTCAAGGTAGAAATGGCAGAAAATTTTTCATCAACACTGCCTAAAATATTGAGAAAAATGAACATGCTTTAAATTTCAACAATTTTCAGATATTTGATAGAGATGATACCTATATGCTACAATTATTATACGTTTCCGAATAACCACGTATCATGAATGATTTAAAGTCATGAGAGAATGTTTTCAGGAATTATGTCAAATAATTCACAGTTTGGTGCATTTAATAATAATAATGAATGTTCCCAACCCTTAGAGGAAATTTTGATGCTTTTATTATTTCAATTTCAATTATTTTAAATTCAAGTACTGTACGGCCTTCGTACTTTTATGCAGTAATGCCTAAATGTGCGATGCCTGTCCTATTTTTGAGGAAGGGACAGTGAAGTCTATAATGGCAAAAACAATGGTTAAAATCAGAACAATCGCAATATTTTGATATGCACGGAAGTAATACAGCGATAGCATGACCCTTCACATGTGTCGCTTGGAGGGAAGGTTGATAATAAATAAAGCTACCAACCTAAAGCTAAAACTTTTGTTAATAAATAATCTAATTTACCTATGCAATTGTGTCTGAGCTTGATCACTTTCAATTTGCTTTCAGGGAATGAAAACAAATCACCTTTAATGACGTTTTCAGACAGATCAAGAGATATAAGATTTGGTAATTTTGATACACAGGATGGCATCTTCGATAGTTGATTACCAGATACATTGAGAATTGCAAGATTTATCAACGCACTCATTTCTTCGGGCAAAACTGTCAACTTGTTTTCTTTAAGATGAAGTTCGACGAGACGAATAAGATTTTTTATTTCAATGGGAATCTCTGTCAAGTCGCAAAAACTCAACTGCAGTCGACGGAGATTTCCCATTTCGAAAATCCAGTGAGGAGTTTTTAACATTAAATTGAAACTGAGGTCCAAATAAACCAGTTTGGCTAACTTTGACATATCAGTCGGCAGGTCCCAGACATCGCCTCGACCGTAACCACCGGGCCTTTTCCCACCTCTGAATGTGAGCGATGATAATTTTGAGAACCTGGGAATGTGGGTGAGGATTGACTTGATGTAATCGTTGGTTTGAGCTGAATAGAGCGATATGCATTCAACTTTTTCTAGAAGTTCTCTTGAATTCGCTATCATGAGTTTATCAAAAGTTCTGTAGCATTCTTCCGCAATGGTCGACACACAATCGATCGGTAGACGTCTTTCATATCGGGCAATGTTGAGTAGAGTTTTCTCATTCATAACATGTTGCATGTGGAAGCGATCATAAACAGCAACTTAACATAAGATGCATGTAATGATATAATGAGCTAAAATACATAAAATCTGAAAACATACGTTTCCAATAATATCAAAAAATAACTTGTAAATAGGAATTACAAATAGGTAACAATGAAAAAGAATTACACATTTCAGAAATAGGAAGAGAGAATAACATAAATTCATGACAGCGAACATCGGAATTAAAGATATATTTACATCATATGAGCTCAACAAGTAACTTAACAAGTAAAATTAGTTTTGTAGTAATATTGACCAAATATGGGCTCAAATTTTATGGCATTGTAGCAACCTTTGTTTTAATATAAGATGCAAAATTGTTAATTCATATGTATTTGTAGTATGAAAATCTACACCAGATCTTCTTTTTATCTTCATCTTCAGACTATGCAAATTCACAGCTGTGCATCAAATTTATTTCTACTAACTTTTGTTCATAAGCGTCCACACAGACAGAGTTTACAGAAATAAACCGAACCTGCTTGCAAAATTTTCTCTCTGAGTGCAAAAGTTTAACATGCCCTCAAAAGTTAATCACTCTCATTCCCATTCCCACTTTCCAAACATCCTTTTACAATTCATTTTTCTTACTTACCAAATAAGATTTACTTTAAATATTGAGTGTGGTACTGCTTTGATGTTGTAGTTGTATATTGAATAGAACAGATTTAGGAAGCACTCTGGAACACATCCCTATTTTATTTATTTATTTACCTACTCACATTATGAGATTTAACACCTACATCGAACACATGTAATTAGAGAGACTAGTACAGTGTTCGTCAACCTTTCAACACCCGGGGCCCGGCGAACATAGGAGAATGATTTCGCGGACCCCTGTCAGCCAGAAATAGAACCTATGTAGATAGAATTTTAGTTATTAAATCTAATGTTATAGAATTGAAATTTTTGGTTAGTTAACTTATGTAGCGGTATAGACGGGTGAAAGCTTTGGCGGACCGACAATAAATTCTTTCCGATCGGCGCTGGCCCACGCATCACTGGTCTAGTGCATCCCCAGCCTTTATATATACAATCACTCTCCAAAAATATTGTAAAAAACACATTAAAATTTTTATCCACGGAAGATAAGGAACATCTCAAGTAAGTGGAAGACGCACATCGCAATCTTCATCAGTCTCTATACCAACCTCATCCAAGAAAACCTTCTTTGATTTTGGATAACCTTCTAAGACAGCGTTCATCAAGTCACTCGTCATTCGTTTCCTTTTTTTCCAATGGCCGATAAATACTTTATGATTGTCAGAAATTTTTTTCATGTCCTCGACGGGCATGTCGTTCATCGCGGATTTTGCAAGTTGCGCTCTTTTTTTCAAGTCCTCGGCCTCCGAGCGCGTCGCTGCCACTTGGATCTTGGCGTCACTGGTTGTCAGTGACGACGTTAGTGTTTTTAACTCGGACTTGACCTTCTTCAAATTATTTTGTGATTGTTCATATTTTTCACTAAGATCTTTTATTTCTTTATCCATCTTTTCGATTTCCGCTTCGTCTACTTCAACGAACACCGATTGACTGACGACATAGATCTTAGATTTTCCGTAAATTTTCTCAAGCAGTTTACCTGCGACAGCGAGATTTTCCATCGCTTTTACGACAGCCGTCTTGCCGTGCGCCTTGTGTAAGTTACTGAAAACATCCATGGCACTGTACGGCCTGTTCTGTGCCTTCATATAGTCGAACACCGCATCCTCAATCTTACTTTCCTTCGACATTTCCAAATAACTCGACAGCAACGCGGTATTTCTTACTTCAATTTCAGTTAGCCTACTGTATATAGGTGGTTCCCCTAAAAAAATTACGAACTCCCGCGATTTTAATGCTGTGGTTCAATGCTTCAGAATTGGTTATAATAGCAAGTCACACATTTCTTTGGCAGTGATAATCTTGTACCAGTTATATACCTACCTGTGTATAAGTCGCGTACATGTGTGCGCGGTGTAATTGAGGAAATTTTCACACTAAGCGAACCAGGGATATTCTAGTCGCCATACTTCCAGCTTTCAAAGTTTGATAGGATCGTCTGGGGGGGAGGTATCGACAGCGCTGTTGTGTAGACTGTAGAGTGTAGACTGATTTAAATTAGTTGTAGATCGATTAATAATGATAAAATTCACACACAGCATACCCAAAAACATATTCAGCACTCTGTTAAAATTTGAAGTAAATCAGAAAGGGTTATTCGGAGAAATTGAAACTTAAACCTGCATCAAGCTCGTATCTCATACACAGATACGGTGACGAGATTTCATTACGCTTGCGACTTCAAAAATTCATATTTCATCAAAGCGAGAATCGTCAACTAGGGCGGATATATCACCGTGTGGCCTAGGCCTTTAGGAACACAATGATAGAAGACTCTTCATTGAGATGTTCTAACTTCGTATGTAAAATCAAGATTGCTTCTTGACATCATGTTATGTATTATTGATTGGTTTTAGGGTCATGAACTCTGTTGCTATGGTGATACAGTGAGCAGACGAAAACTTAAAAACTGAACGTGCTAGCAGCTAAGCTAAAGTGAATAGAGCTCTCGTGCTAGCAGCTCTTTCTTGAGTGATATGAAATATGCCTGATAACGCTTCCGCCAATTCTTGCGTATTTTTTGTGAAATTGCCGTCGCTGAAAACGTTTTGTCACGTCAGAGTCAAAATTAGAAATGGCAGCGAACTGCAATTTCAGTCTCAGGTAGTAACAATAAACAGCTAAATAACGGAATAAAAAAAAATTGAATATGTACAATGACGCACAGGTGTTGAAATGTCGCCAGCTCCTGGCCCTGTGTCGTGACGTCATCGCATCACCCACCAACAATGATAAGGCATTCGTTGACATCATTACATCCGTCCAATACTGGAAGCAAAATAAACTTCAACCTCTTTGTGAAAAACTAGGAATGGAGGTACCTGCTCCATTTTTATATGTGGCAATTCAAAAATTCATAGCACTTGTGATTCAAACACATATTGTACTTTAATGCATCAGATTGCGGAGTCAAGGGAAGTGGAGAGGAGCGTGATGCAGA
>QXVX01003160.1:0-51990 GCA_013436065.1 Halocynthia aurantium
CTCTGAGATTGGCCATCTCAGAGGCTGTGGAGCGTTGAATGTGAGGACCCTAACACCTAAAAGCGGGCATACGCTGATCCCCCAAGCTTTCTTCGGGTCTTAAAATAATTTCCTTGATTTTATGGACCTGTTAGTTTTAATATTTCTATTTTCCCTTCATTTTATGAAGTTTCGTTTGACTCAATTATTCCCATTATATTTATGACTAATATTTATTTTTTTGTTCATGGTTCAAGTATCAGGTCCATATCTGTTGTTTTTATTCTACAAGCAACTACCACAAAACAGAAGAGTCTAAGAAATGACTGCCACCATGGAGAGGTATATGAATTAAAATCCAATTATTGCTTTGTTGCTATTTAATTTTTTAAGGCCGCAGCCGCAGCGTAGGGAATGATGCAAATGAAGAGAAGAGCAACCACCTGAACAAAGGAGCGTTGAAGGGACTGCCACAGTGGAGGGGTATTTTAAATTAGTTTTTATGAATTTATCCTATTAATTCTTTGTTGCTATTTAATTTTTAAGGCCGCAGCCTAGAGGAATGATGCAGCAATGAAGAGGAGAGGGGGGGGGTCAACAAAGGAGCGTTGAAGGGACTGCCATGATGGAGTGGTATGGTAAATTAGTTTATGAATTCAAATCCTATTAATTCTATGTTGCTATGTTGCTATTTTATTTTTCAGGCAGCAGCCCAGGGGAATGAGGCGGCAATGCAGAGGAGAGTAACTACCTCAACAAAGAAGCGTCCAAGGGACTGCCACGATGGAGGGGTATGTAAAATTAGTATTGAATTAAAATCCTATTAATTCTATGTTGCTATGTTGCTATTTAATTTTTCAAGGCGCACCGTAGGGAATGATGCGGCAAACGAAGAGAAAAGCAACTACCTCAGAGGAGCGTTGAAGGGACTTCCACAATGGAGGCGTATGTTAACTTAGTTTTTATGAATTAAAGTCCTATTAATTCTATGTTGCTATGTTGCTATTAAATTTTTCAAGGCCGCAGTCTAGGGGAATGATGCGGCAAATGGAGAGGAGAGCAACCGCAATTTATATACCGGAAGATTCAATATTCATGAAAAGCCAGTAAAAGGCTGAAACTGGACGATGAAGATTTGCGTGGAGTTGATGAATGGAGAAGACTGCTGAAAGATTATAATTTATTTTTTCAAGTAATTGGTTAGGAAGTAGATTAGTTTAAGTATTATTATCTATGTTTTTAGATGTGGCATCCACATCCAACTAAAAGATGCCACCAGTCAAGGGGAACTAATCAATACAACAGGATGTAGAAGTGAGGTAAAGTCTGAATTAAGAAATTCAAGTAATTTATAAATCTTTAATTAACTATTTAGGAGTGACAAAGCTTTTGCTCTGACAGAAAAAGATGCGAAAGTTTGAATCGCCAAGAAGCATACTTAACAGTATGAATACATTTCTTTTACTAGTACTTTTAAAACGTCTTATGTTTAGTCAACTGATTCTGTGTTAATTGCTATACTGAAATATTCAATAATATTAAATGTGCAGGAAAAACCTGTATCGGACTGAAACAGGCTGATCAAGAATCAAAAATGAAGAGGTAGGAGAAACATTGCGACAGATTGAACATCTTCCTAATTTTTTCCTGGAATAACACAGAACTTCAGGGGGAACACAAAGCAGGGAGACATCAAAAAGATAAGTTGATGAGTATATCATATTCACTTTTTTTATTGGGTCCTTATTACTAATCAGTGGAAAGCATCTTAATATTAGGAAGCATCACAGGTGCACATGTGGTGCTTCCTAATCCGCGACCGATTCCATTTTCCCGAATGATCAAATTGAACTTTATATGCATATTTATCTTGTGTTATTTTCTTCGCATATCATAACGTTGATGTCAATTTTTTTAGATCTGACATCAGATACAAGTTTCCGTCGAAAATCCCACCGAGCCTTTACCAGAATAAGTGTATAAAGGAAAGCTCTTCAAGGAAAATCAATGCTGTTTGTAACGGATGATATGATAATAAACCCAATAATGGCCAAGAGCCAATACAAAGGTTACGACACTTCTCGTTAGAGAAGTATATCCGGATAATTGAGTACGTCGTACCACTGACTGATAATTGATCTGCCCTGGAGCTGGGGTTGAAATGCATATATACTGTATAGACTATAGACGTATACTATTATATGGCACTTCACTATACCGCTTCCATGCGGTTAATTGTGTTCATAATCTATGTCACTTCAACATACCGCACCTGTGGTTAAATGTGCTCATCTTCAATACATTAAAACAGTTGAAGTGTAACTGCATGTGTCCGTGTTATCAGCTGCCAGGACTAAGTTAAGCGATTCAAGAAATTTGAATTGAAAACAGATAGGCCATCTTCTTACACTGTTAGGAATTGCTTTTTCAGATCGTTGTCGTACACTCTTTCTGGAACTGAAAGAAATTTGAAATTCTAAAATAGTCATCTGCGACCTTTATTCGGTAAACACAAATTGACAGAGTAAATCTTCTAAAAAACTTAAGAATTGGCATATTCTCCCACCTATTTTTTAAGCAAAATCAAAAATTTCAGAATATCGAAGACTTAGCTTGATACTAGTTTAATCCGACATCTTAAAAGAAACGTTTTGGCCACCAGCACGATAGTATATATACATTCTTTATTTAGTCTTTGTGGTGCCTATAATTTTGAACAATGGACCTGATATATGTGTTGAGCGACTGAAAGACGCAGATGACATGAAATTAAGTCTATTGTTCAAATTTATAAGCACCACGAACACTAAAAACAAGAATGTATATATACTATCGTGCTGGTGGTCAAAACGTTTCTTTTAAGATGTCGGATTAAACTAGTATCAAGCTAAGTCTTCGATATTCTGAATATTTTTATTTTGCTTAAAAAATAGGTGGGAGAATATGCCAATTCTTAAGATTCAAGATTTACTCTGTCAATTTGTGTCTACCGAATAAAGGTCGCAGATGACATGGAAACAGATCCATTGTTCAAAATTATAAGCACCACAAACACTAAAATAAAGATTGTCTATATAGTATAGTGCTAGTGCCTCCACCTGCGACCGCGCCCCAGTGTGTGCTCTGGTGAGCGCACTGCTGGTCCTTCGGTAACCCAGTTTGCATGTTGGTCACCCGCCGATGTGTACGCTGCTGGCCCACCAGTAAGCTCCGGTGAGTGCGCTGCTGGCCTGCCAGAGCGTGCTCCGTTGCCTGCGCTGGCGGCCTGCTTGTGCGTGCGCTGGTGGAACGCTGATGTACAGCTCTGGGTCACGCGGGTGTGGCCCGCGGAAGTGCGTGTCCGTGATCTGCGGTTCGGTCCCGCGTTTTCAGGCGATTTATAAGTGCTATTTCGTGCCTATTTTTTTTACACATCCGCTCGTCACGGACACGGACTTCCGCGGGCCACACCCGCGGGACCCATAGCTGAAACGTTTTGACCACCAGCACGATAGTATATATACATTCTTTATTTAGTCTTTGTGGTGCTTATAATTTTGAACAATGGACCTGATTGGACCTGATATATGTGTTGAACGACTGAAAGACGCAGATGACATGAAATTAGGTCGATTGTTCAAATTTATAAGCACCACGAACACTAAAGTAAAGAATGTATATATATTATCGTGCTGGTGGTCAAAACCTTTCTTTTAAGATGTCGGATTTAACTAGGATCAAGCTAAGTCTTCGATATTCTGAACAATTTTATTTTGCTTAAAAATAGGTGGGAAATTATGCCAATTCTTAAGTTTTTTACAAGATTTAATTTGTCAACTTGTGTCTACCGAATAAAGGTCGCAGCTGACATGGAAACAGATCCATTGTTCAAAATTAAAAGCACCACAAACACTAAAATAAAGATTGCATATATAGTATAGTGCTAGTGCCTCCACCTGCGACCGCGCCCCAGTGTGTGCTCTAGTGAGCGCACTGCTGGTCCGTCGGTTACCCAGTTTGCATGTGGGTCCCCCGCCGATGTGTACGCTGGTGGCCCACCAGTGTAAGCTCCGGTGAGTCCGCTGCTGGCCTGCCAGAGCGTGCTCCGTTGCCTGCGCTGGCGGCCTGCTTGTGCGTGCGCTGGTGGAACGCTGATGTGCAGCTCTGGGTCCCGCGGGTGTGGCCCGCGGAAGTCCGTGTCCGTGACGAGCGGATGTGTAAATAAAATAAAAAATAAGCACTAAATCTCCTGAAAACGCGGGGCTGACCCGCAGATCACGGACACGTACTGCCGCGGGCCACACCCGCGTCACCCAGAGCTGCACATCAGCGTTCCACCAGCGCACGCACAAGCAGGCTGCCAGCGCAGGCAACGGAGCACGCTCTGGCAGGCCAGCAGCGCACTCACCGGAGCTTACACTGGTGGGCCAGCAGCGTACACATCGGCGGGTGACCAACATGAAAACTGGGTAACCGACGGACCAGCAGTGCGCTCACCAGAGCACACACTGGGACGTGGTTGCAGGTCGAGGCACTAGCACTATACTATATGTACAATCTTTATTTTAGTGTTTGTGGTGCTTATAATTTTGAACAATGGAACTGTTTCCATGTCATCTGCGACCTTTATTCGGTAAACACAAATTGACAGAGTAAATCTTGTAAAAAACTTAAGAATTGGCATATTATCCCACCTATTTTTTAAGCAAAATAAAAAATTTCAGAATATCGAAGACTTAGCTTGATACTAGTTTAATCCGACATCTTAAAAGAAACGTTTTGACCACCAGCACGATAGTATATATACATTCTTTATTTCAGTGTTCGTGGTGCTTATATATTTGGACAATAGACCTAATTTCATGTCATCTGCGTCTTTCAGTCGTTCAACACATATATCAGGTCCAATCAGGTCCATTGATCAAAATTATAAGCACCACGAACACTAAAATAAAGAATGTATATATACTATCGTGCTGGTGGTCAAAACGTTTCTTTTAAGATGTCGGATTAAACTAGGATCAAGCTAAGTCTTCGATATTCTGAACAATTTTATTTTGCCTAAAAATAGGTGGGAGATTATGCCAATTTTTAAGTTTTTTACAAGATTTAATTTGTCAATTTGTGTCTACCGAATCAAGGTCGCAGATGACCGAGCGAGCGGATGTGTAAAAAAAATTAAAAATAGGCACGAATTAGCACATATAAATCGCGGGACAGACGCGCAAGTCACGGACACGGGCTTCCGCGGGCCACACCCGCGTGACTCAGAGCTGCACATCAGCGTTCCACCAGCGCACGCACAAGCGGGCCACCAGCGCAGGCAACGGAGCACGCTCTGGCAGGCCAGCAGCGCACTCACCGGAGCTCACACTGGTGGGCCACCAGCGCACACATCGGCGGGTGACCAACATGCAAACTGGGTAACCGACGGACCAGCAGTGCGCTCACCAGAGCACACACTGGGGTGCGGTTGCAGGTGGAAGCATTAGCTCTATACTATATATACAACCTTTTATTTTAGTATTTGTGGTGCTTATAATTTTGATCAATGGACCTTTTCCATGTCATCTGTGACCTTTATTCGGTAAACACAAATTGACAGATTAAATCTTGTAAAAAACTTAAGAATTGGCATATTCTCCCACCTATTTTTAGGCAAAATAAAATATTTGAGAATATCGAAGACTTACTTGATCCTAATTTAATCCGACATCTTAAAAGGAACGTTTTGACCACCAGCATGATAGTATATATACATTCTTTATTTTAGTGTTCGTGGTGCTTATAAATTTGGAAAATGGACCTGATTTCATGTCATCTGCGTCTTTCAGTCGTTCAACACATATATCAGCTCAAATAGGCACGAAATAGCACATATAAATCGCCTGGAAACGCGTGACCGACCCGCAGACCACTACCGCGGGACCCAGATCTGCACATCAGCGTTCCACCAGCGCAGGCAACGGAGCACGTAATCATCGGAGCTCACACTGGTAGGCCACCAGAGCACACATCGGCGGGTGACCAACATGCAAACTGGGTAATCGACGGACCAGCAGTGCGCTCACCAGAGCACACACTGGGGCGCGGTTGCAGGTGGAGGCACTAGCACTATACTCTATATACAATCTTTATTTTAGTGTTTGTGGTGCTTATAATTTTGAACAATGGACCTGTTTCCATGTCATCTGCGACCTTTATTCGGTAAACTCAAATTGACAGAGTAAATCTTGTGAAAAACTTAAGAATTGGCATATTCTCCCACCTATTTTTAGGCAAAATCTAATTGTTCAGAATATCGAAGACTTACCTTGATCTTAGTTTAATCCGACATCTTAAAAGAAACGTTTTGACCACTAGCACGATATTATATATACATTCTTTTTTTTACTGTTCGTGGTGCTTATAATTTTGAACAATAGACCTGATTTCATGTCATTGCGTCCTTTAATCGTTAAACACAAACCAACAGGGTAACCAACAATTATTACCATTACTAAATCGTTGTACAATTCTACTCCATATACCCAGATTCTGCTTATCTTATGAGCGAGAGTGCCGATAATCCATATTTCATTTGCAACAATAATGAAATCAAAGTTGTGAGTATACATTATATCTTATTATCAGGAAAGTGCGTCTCAGTTGTAAGCAATCAGCTTTACTCGCAACTGCTCCGTATTTACCTTTCGGCCATATGAAAATGATGCAGTTGTCATTTTGAGTTGTTTTTAGTGCAGTACTGTCAAATTTTGAAACAACAATGTTTGAATTGAACTGAAATAATCTATTCCTAATCCTCTTAATATACCTTCTGTCTAAAATAACATTCATTCTTTTGTGCAATGTTTTTGTTTTCTAATTGCCCACACATTCATACAGTAATGTTCGAGAGCCGCAAGAAGCAAACCATAATTAATATCAACGAATTAATTTAATAAAAGTTCAAAGTTATATAACCCGCAGTCGTCTTGTGAGTTTCCATCCTATTTATATAGAATATAGATAGATATTAACTACCGTCAGCAATACGATCTTCAGCAGTAATATCCTGGCCTAAATTGCTGCAGTGCCTGCTATTTCTTGTCACCTTTCGTCTGACCTATGTGCGTGGGTATATTTACCGAAACAAGCGGCTACCAGTAACGACGAAATATGGTGAGCAAGATTGCAACAAATTAATGCAAGAATGCAAGACAACAAATTAAGGATGCGTTGAACGATTGAAATACGCAGATAACATAAAAACAGGTCCATTGTTCGAAATTATAAGCACCACAAAGACTAAAAATGGAGAATGTATATATGCTATCGGGCTGGTGCTCTGAATGTTTTTTCAAGATATGTCGGATAAAACTGGGATCAAGCTAAGTCTTCGATATTCTGAACAATTTTATTTTGCTTAAAAAGGGGCAATTTTTAAGTTTTCTACAAGGTTTACCCTGTCATTTTGTGTTTTCAGATTAAAGGACGCAGATGGCATGAAAACAGGTCCATTGTTCAAAATTATAAGCACCACAAACACTAAAATAAAAACTGCATATACAGTATACTGCTGGTACCCCCACTCCCTACCCCGCCCCGTGTGTGCTCTTGTGTGCGCGCTATTGGCCCGTCGGTGTGTGTTACCCAGTTTGCAGACTGGTTGTTCACCGATGTGAGCGCTGGTGGCTCACTGGTCTGTGCTCCGGTCCGTGCACTGGTCTCCCGCCAGTGTGTGCTCCGTTGCTTATGCTGGTGCCCGCTGGTGTGTGCTCTGTNACGTTTCAACCAATATTTCATTCAGCCCACACATTCATACAGTAGTGTACAAATTCTATCAAGAAGCAGACCATAATTAATATCAACGAATTAATTTAATAAAAGTTCAAAGTTATATAACCCGCAGTCGTCTTGTGAGTTTCCATCCTATTTATATAGAATATAGATAGATATTAACTACCGTCAGCAATACGATCTTCAGCAGTAATATCCTGGCCTAAATTGCTGCAGTGCCTGCAATTTCCTGTCACTTTTCGCCTGACCTATGTGCGTGGGTATATTTACCGAAACAAAAAAATCAAAAATTTCGTGGAATAGTGATATGACAACTTTACAATTGACATCGACGGGAGTTCTGCATAATTGTGTACAATTCTAGTTCTTATAAGAAGTGGTGTATGGATTTTATCTTGACGAGGTAACAAATTGTCGATCTAAAACTAAGTCTACACACCAGCAGCGCTAGTGCTACCTTTCACCCAGGCGATCCTATCAACTGTGAGGCTGGAATATTATGGTGAATATAGTGACACTGACCTGTAACCACATAACATACGTGTCACCACAGAAGATATATAAAACCCAAAGTTCATTTACTAGATATTAACGCTTGACAATGGGAAGATGTATAAAGCTCAAAGTACCATTTCCTAAATATGATATTTAACTGGCAGAATATATAAAGCTCAAAGTATCATTTCCTGAACATGATACTGAACGTTAACCAACATGATATATATATAGTTACGCCGACTAACGGAGTGGATAGGTGGTGGATAGGAATAGGTCTCAAGAACAGGTGAGACGAGGAGTTGGCTAGCGAAGAGCTAGAGTGGAAATTGAATAAGTCTCGTGATACTGGTTGAGACGTGGAGAGTAAAACATATTTGATAACGGGTTCAAATACAGTCTCGTGATATTGGTTGAGACGTGGAGTGTAAAATATACTAGATAAACAATTCTAATGATACGATTGTAATTCTATGTATGCTTCTAAGTTCGTAGCATCAAGTTTGTGTTGATGATACGAGCCTGTGAATATAATTGAAGTGTACAGACAAAACAGTGGGTTGATTTATACCTTACAAAGAGGCATCATTTAACCATCGTATTATGTTTGTTTCAAGTAACCTTCTGATACTGGACAACGATAGCGGAGTTCCTCCTTGTAATCAGGAGTGTATTTGTAGCGGATGAAAACGACGGAGTACAATATAAACTAACAATAAACTCTTACACGCAACCTGCCACACCATAAAACTTCATCCCCTACAAAACTACTACATTAGCAAAATTGTTAGGAACGGTAAAAACTAATGACTGGATAAGCGAAACACAAGCAACCCACACGTTTGTTAAATATTTGTAACAATAACATAAGAATATGAGATCGGTGGTATGATATGTTCCTATCACTTTCTCCAAACCTCATATTCAGCATAACCTATTCTCTGTATTAATATGTTAGTGATGATGGAAGAACAGGTGTCAGTTAATGCAAATAAAATATAATTCAATTACATTTTCAGACTCATACAATTATTCTTCAATACCAGAACTAACACAGGATGCATTTTCCCCCATTTTTGTTTTTAAGTTTATTCATTCATAGTAAAACATTCAATGCAAGATATAAATGTAGATGTATTGTGGGTGTTAGGGTGATTTAGGTACAAAATTGTGGTTGACAAAACGAGGACAAGAATATGTTTTCAAGACTTACTACAAATACTCCGGTGCTAACTTCAGTAATGACCACTCCTTTCTGACTTGAATATAGCGATTCACAGCTAAAAATTTCATTAATTTCATTCATATTAGAATAAAAGTAATATCTTGAATGTACAATAATTCTAATATCCCTATATGATCAAAGAAATTCTCTGCTTAAATTCTATTTAAAATATATATCCTTACCTCAAACGAAGAGCAGCTGAGCAAGTGGATTCCCCTTGACATGAGGTTTCTATGAACCATTGGCGATGTGCATCATAACTGAATACTTCTTTGTCTGTAAATGGAAATAATCATTTATTTTATTGTGTTGACAATCTATTAACCATATTGAAACATATAGAATAATTCTGAAGCATATGCAGGAACACCCTAGGTTCTAGAGCTGTTGCTTGAACAGCCCAGATAAGATAACATCCATTCAATAATACAGTTATGACGCCTTTCCACCTTTCTTGTGTCTTCAAAGCAAAATGGACTTTTTGCAAAGTTGATATAATGTTCAACAATAGTAACAATCTTCGGGAAGATGATTTTATTATATTAAAATTTCCATTGGTATGCTACAGTTGAATATTTTTGGATATATTTCGAAACTAACCATAGATAAATCAGCTTCGAGAGGTACCTCCGCAGGACTGACACAAAAGTCCATTATCTGCAAGTAAATTTAAGCAATTAGATAGAACACTAAGAAAATTGCCATGTTAGTTTAATTGAACAACTGCAAAACTAGTCTGTCCAATTTACACTAATATGATTTGAATTTGAATTCGCAATGTAAGAACGAATTTATATTTATTCAATTAAGACTGACAGAGGAGGAGATATTATTTATACAACTCAGTTCCGTTAAAAAAAAAATCCCAGATTTTAATTCCAAAACTGTACATGCCTGCATATTGCTCATATATGTTCCAGCAAACCAATATATTTAACAACCAAAAATAACTATCAAGTACTTGTAGATGAAAGAGCTGTGATATTAGTCTCATTTCTTGTGGTTACAGGATTGAATGGTATTGGGGTATTGGAAAGGAAGCAGATCTGAAATATACACATGAATGCAAAGTTCACTAATCAAAAATTGTAACAGTTAAAACTATATCTGATGCCTTAAATCTGCATTCCACAACCAATTGACATCTAGTAGTGATAATTTTGTCCAAACTTTTTATATTCGTGATATATCCCATAAGTAAAAGTCTAATAATTGGAACAGTTCAAGGAATCTTCATATTTGCTTACTCACAGAAAATCTACATCTGAGCATGTTCATTAAATCTAGTAATCACATTATATTTCCTATGGGTGTTTTGAACCATCGAAAGATTCTTAATCCCAAACTACTGAACTAATAGTAATTTTGAACAATGGGTGACAAAGTGATACTGTCGGTTGAAAGCCTCTATCCATAGAAGATTTCACACAAAAAATATCGCGGACTCGAGAATATATTTGCGCTGGGCCTTGCCTTGCCATGTTTATCCTAAAAGCCAGTAGCTGGAATACACTTTTCTAAATTACCTCAATTGAATGCAGATCAAATGTTCATACATGTGAAACGAGAATGTGGCCAGAGCAAGTTCCGGTTGTTGTTTACGGAATGCACAAGACAATGAATGGGCATGTGTGCAGCATCCTCAGATTCCATATCTTATGGGAAAAGAACACTGGGTCCAGCTGAAAAATAAACATATATTGTTTAATGACGATAACATGCTAAAATAGAAACTGAAAATTATATATGGTATCTTTGGATTGCGAAACTAAAAATTTTGTGAAATTTTGTGTCATTCTCGAAATTCTAGGGTCGAGGTTAAGGATAATGTCATAGTTCTATCTATCAAAAGGGAGTAGTTTTTTCCTTCTGCTTTACAGACTTGAATGGGTTTGGATTGGGGTCTGGGAATGGATTAAATAATTCAATTTCCGTGATTTTTTAACGGGATGAAGGGAATCGCACAGTTCAGAGTTCAAACAGCCTCGTGGAACAGATCAAGTACGAAGTATGACCACAGTACTTTTCTAATTGTATTCCTTGATCGCTATAAACTGATTCTGTGATATTAATCGAGATATTCTTACTTTGAACCTTCTCAATGATCTGAAGACAGTTTAAGTCGTTTATCAAGGATTTGCGACAGGATTATTGTGATGGAACTTAACAGTGCAGTTTCCAGGTGTTCCATCCCCTGTATATCCTGCATCACATGTGCAGAAAAATGAACCTTTAGTGTTATCACATTGCGCTGATGCATCACAAACACTGGGGTTTCAAGCATTCATTGATATCTGAAAATACAAAATATTTTAATTTTCCGTTTCATTAGGAAGAAATAAGTCGTATAATTACACTCGCTAAAGTAGATAGTTGAGGTCGAAAACCAAAATAAGAAAAAGATGGGTTGAAATTGCAGCAGAACCCAGAACAATTCAAGATATGCATACGGGTAACCGAAAGGTATGTCGTGATGTGCATGGATGTCACATTGTCCATTATCTTGTTCATGATAAATTAGTGTTGAACTTGCACTGCAACTATAATTTTTAAGCAACTCTATAACAGAAGTTACTTTGTCATTTCCACAAGCATACTCACTCAAACAATTTATTGTTTTCTGCTTTGAAAATGTATCGATATTATGCACCATATTAAAAAAAAGCCAGAGGAATCTGTAAGTATCGGTTGTTCCTATCACACCCTTACTTCTGGCAAATTTGAACCAATCAAGTGTACCTGTACCACAAGCCTTTATAAATGATTCCAATTATATTCAAGTTTGGATTAGTAATATTATGTAAAGTTTTCATTATTTCATGAATTGTTTTTGGTGCTTGTTTTGCTACGTGATTATGTATAATCGAAAATTCAAGTGTCTCAAAGAAACTTTTTTCATCTAATTAGGTACTTCTGCACCCAAGATAAAATAGTTTGAAGATATGACACTTACCCTCACACATTTATCCAGATCCATAGTATCTAGGATTGCAAGTACAATTGTGATCACCAACTATATTGTTACATGTAGCATCTGGATCGCAGCGATTATCACCTCCAGTATCACATCAATCAATATCTAAATTAACAGATTGCAGTTACCGAACCTTGAGTGAGTTCTAGATCATGGTAATGAATCAAAGTACATATCATGCCATTTTCTAAACAATATTCATAACATCTAGAATAAGTTACTTTGCCCTGTTCAGCTCTTTAACAATGACTATGAAATGATAACTACCATTCATTCTTGGCAAGCGAAAACAAATTAATTGCAAATCGGTTTCAGCAATTAATCGGCTTTGGTAAACTACTAGATTCAAGATAAAGTCCAAAGTTAGATAGATGCTTACCATCACACATTTTCCAGTTCCAGTAAATCCAGTATTACAAGTACAAGTGTGATTACCAGTCGTATTGTTACATACAGCGATCATCATTTTCAGGATAACATTCATCAATATCTAAATTAATGGATGACAATTAATGATCGTGTAGCACTTCAGGTAACTTTTAGATCTACATATCATGTCATTTTTGACACATGCACATGCAACACATTAAACAAATTCCTACTGCATTCCCGAATAGTTAAAAGATGTGCTTACCTTCACATAATTCTCCAGATCCAAAGTATCCAAGATTGCAAGTACAAGTGTGGTTTCCAAATGTATTGTTAGATGTAGCATTTGGTTGGCAGCGATGACCTCCAGTAACACATTTATCAATATCTAAATTAAAGGATTGCAGTTACTGAACTTTGAGTAAGTTCTAGAATCTAGATCATGGTAATGAATCAAATTACATATCATGCCATTTCCTAAACAATGGTCATAACATCTAGAACTCCAGTATCACATTAATCAATGTCTAAATTAACGGATTGCATTTACAAAACTTTGGATAAGTTCTAAATCAGAGGTGTGCAATCTTGTAGCACCTCTGGGCCAAATACACTTACCGGATTAGACGGTGGGCCACACTTTGACTATCTACTAGTGACTGGCATAAAAAAAAACGAACAGTGGCACTGAATTCCTGTTACGGGCCATACTTCATTCAAAAACTGCAGCTTCCCGCTGGTAGTAGGTTGCACTCTGTTCTAGATCATGGTAATGAATCCGAGTACATCTCATGCCATTCCCAAACAATGGTCATAACATATAAACTAACATATACACAAAGTTATGTTGAACTTGTACTGCCAATATTTCCATTATCACTCTATTCCAGTTACCCTCTTCCTGTGCCACCACCACAAGGAAATTCACTCAGAAAAATTTACATTCAAAATTACACTGGAGACTCAAGTCCCAAGTATGCAAGGATTATCTATTTATTTTTATGAAAATTCTCAAATGACTATTTCAACAAGTTGGAGATCACAGTAATTCCCTGAATCCATAACAAAACGATCAATAATTCCTTCATTAAACTAGGTACTGTGGCATTCTGGATAGAATAGTTTAAAGATATGATTGACAGGGAGACAATTGGCAATCCTAGGATGAATATGCCAAACTACAACCGTTAGTTTCCATTAAACCATAGTCTTTAAAGTACTATGATTAAAGCTTTACGAATTTCTCGCTGGTGGCCCGTCGGTGTGTGTTACCCTGTTTGCGTGCTGGTGGCCTCGCCGATGTGTACTCCTAACAGCGGGATCTAACTATACAAAAATTGATACTATATAGCTATAGCTTCGTCTAGGAAAAGTGGTTGTAAGCACATAACATTGCTTATGCAGTATTCTACTCAGGTTTCCAAAATATACTGCATTTTATTCTTACCTTGTCGTTCACCCTCTTCAGTAGCAGGGTTGTCTTCAAAACTTACATCAAAAAAAACGCCAGGGCCGGTAAAACAATAAAACATAATGAAATAAACACAAGAAATGGGAACAAAGAGCGAACAGACAAACTGCTAATAAAAAGTGACCGCTTCCTGATCTCTTCTGATTTGTATGATAATTCTGAGGACCATGGGGAATAAATCAGTAATTTCTATGAAAAAATCTCTTCCAGTTAACGGTAAATAGTATTATAGTATCCCTTTAAAGTTTGGAGTGCGGCAAAAAAATAAATAGCATTCTCATTGATGTTCATTTGGTTCCTATACAGTCTCGCCTTTGCTGATCTTAATATATGAACCATTGTAGTGACTTCTAAAGGTCAAGTGTATTGGAGACGGTCGAAACTGTAGACCGAGATGCGCTGCTTCCCGAAGAACTTTTGATACAGCATTTCTTACAAGCCAAAGAGCGAAGAAAGGACTTGCATACGCGCTTCGTTTCCATCCTCATTTTCCTGCAAAACGTGTTAAATAACTTTGTCTTCTGTCAATAAACTCAAATAGCATTTTGTTTAGGGTTGCCATATGTAAACAGTCAAATATCTGACATCTCCGGCACCTACTACATCACAGTACCACGGCTGAACTATGAACTTGAATTCAATCCAACCGGAAGTATATATATAATATCGATGCAAAAGTCATCCACTACAGTAAACATGATGCGGAGTTCAATTCTAGATTATAGGAATGAATCAAAATACATATCTCGTCATTTCCTATACACATGTAACAATGGATAGAATATGACGCGTAGCGCTGTTTAGACCCCTTCTTACGTACCACTTTATGAAATTCTACTGTCCATGCATACAGTAACTATGAAGCAATAAGCACTGTATATTTCAGAAATGGAAAATGTTTAACTGCAGCTGGCTTTCGGCTACCAATTGGTTTTCCATGATAAACTACCAAATTCAAGAAGAAGTTTGACCAGTTATACAGATTGCGCATCAGGAGGCAAGAAGGGGCAAGGAATATTAATCACCTATCACCTAACGAAGATTATGATTACTGTACTAGCAATAATATATACTGTGAAATCTAAACCAATTATTTTATGCAAATGGGGGGTAGGCTGAAACCGGGGATTCAGAGAATTTCGAAATTTTCTCCTCCCTCCCTTGACGGCTAAACACAGGGCATGTCAGGACGTATGGCAACCCTAATCTCATTAGATCTAATACCTGGAAGCAAGATTATAGAACACAGGATTCAGAGTTTCCGATATCCGCAGACAAACATAGGACCACATTCCAAATCTCCACCAAAATGTTGAATCTTCCGGAGTTACCGATGGAATGTTGGTGCTTGCAATTTCGTACACTATATTCAGTCAAAGAATAATTTTCTCATCTTTTTTAGGTGAGGGTGGGAGGTAGATTTAATTTAAAAATTCGTTTAGAATAGTCGGCGAATGATGCGCGACATTTTTAAAGTACCGTACCTGAAATCGGGATATAGCCGAACATGAAGGAGCCTGCTATCAGAGCTAGTTGCAGCATGGCTTGCATTTCTTTCTTGGACGAGATGTGCCTATTTTCTAATCCGGATTTGGCTAAAATTATAGGTATAGTCAACAGGTTAGTAAAATACAGTGCCACAGTTGAAAACATTATAATTGAGAACATTTCCTACCTGGGGATGTTTTGCCCAGCATCATTTGTCTCGATTTGATACGACTCCTCAATAATACAGCGATGGATACGGTTAGGATCATTACAAGGATCACAGGAAGATAGAAGAATATGGGGAACACCACCAGAGAATAGGTACCGTAATGATACATCCTAAAAATAAACGGCTTCTAGACACAATGGAATTATTCATGCGATCGTTTTGAATTTTTTTTACCAATATACATCGAGAGTACAAGCCGGCCAATTGGCATCGATTTCGCCGCTATTGCGATTCCTCTGTCCGGAGTTGAACCAGATACACATCGGTATGAACCCACAAAGGAACGTGGTGAACCATACAATGCAAATGATAATCTAAGAGCAAAGAAAAACTGATAAAGCATATCATGTCATAGCCACCTATTTCGATAGATGCATGCAAATCTAAACAATACCATATACATGTGGTGCGTCGTTATTCGTACCTATTCCGTTCCACGACGCCGTTCGAACTCTGAATTGTTCGAGTTACGAATCCAATTTTCACATCAGAAATAATAGGAAGTGAATTAATTCGTTCTCAGACCCTAATTCGAATCCATTTTTGTAAATTTAAACAGCAAATTCCCCATGCTTGAACTAAGCAAGCACAAATCCAGAGTTCGAAGTATGGATTGTTCGACTTCAGAGGCACCACTGTATATATATATATATATATATATTCTGTTATTCTGATTACCTTTATGTATCTTCGTTTTAGTTTCCCATAGTAAACTGGCCACTTAATAGAAATTAATCGAACGACTGCGAACATGACAATGTGCAGAGCGGTTACGAACGACGTCCAGAGATCAGCACTCCAATACAACTGAAGAAAAAAGAAAATTTAATTGAATTAGAATTACCCACAGCCGTTACAGCCCGATTTCGATTAATAGGAATAATTAACCTTGCAAAAAAATGGCGCTATGTTCCAATTGTCAAAACCCCACGTCCTTCTGTACAGAAACAGTGGACTAATGAGAGCAGAGGTCAGGTCAGAAACGCAGAGGCTCAGGATAAGAATATTGAACACCGATTTCCCGGATTTGTGGCTGTTGAATAACGAAGAAAGTACGGAATAATGAATTCCAATAATTAACGAGATCTACTTTCATATCCTTACTTCAATTTCGGCGAAACAGTGATGGTTACTATCGTTAATACATTGCCGAAAATTCCCAATACCATCAATGGTAACAGGATAACAGCAGCGGCGATAATATCGGCCTCAGAGAACGGGCTGATGTAGACTCTTTCACGAAACGCAGAAGAAAATAAATAAATAATGAATTTGGTTTGAGGTTGTAACAATAGAATAGTACAGGTACAATAGAAAACTAACCGTGTACTAGCAGACACATTTGAGGTCAGACCGAACGCCGATGTATGATTCATAAGCTCTGTGATTTCAGTCATTCTCTAAATTTTAAATTAAACTCTATAAAAAACATTCCAATAAACAGGGCTGTATTTTCTCAACAGGTCTATATGCATATAAATATAATTACGGTAGTCTTTTGTCGTTCCCTCACTGCCAAGCATAGCGAGCCATCGGTAACCTAAACTTTCGCTTTCCTGCTCTAATAATACTGTACTTCGAACTAGTCAAATGGTTGTCTGCCTACTATGGTATCATTATGAAAGCGACCTGAAAAACTATATAATGACCATAAACAACTGAGCAGAAATCTTTCACGACTGAAAATCATCTAATGTAGATTTTCACACGAGATAGTGCACCTCGGTGAATGGATAAGTCACGGAATAAAAATAAAGAAAAAACAAGAATCCTCAATGCGCAGGGAACGAATGACGACAATAATCGAAATAAAAATATGAATATTTTTTCTTGGACAGAACACTTTTCTCCAAGGCAGGGTAACATATACAACGTGACGTATTATAACGTTATCTGAGTCTAGACGTAGATTTTAGTTCAGATCGTGAGATGGACTGAATATAGGGCTAATATATTTTAATAATTAACGGAATAGATTCAAAAACTAATTAAAATAGATTACACCCTGCATGTCGCATCACTTTATACCGTCACAGGAAGTTGATGACGTACAGACCATATATTCCAGTCAATCATGACATTACCATAGGAAGTGTAACCTGTCATTGCACAATGCTTACTTGATATTCTGGATCGATCGATTTACTTGTAGATTGAGGCAGTGAACGTTTGTGTAACAAATCTATATAAAAGTTTTCGAACAATATTTACTGCAAAATATAGTCATATTGCAGCCGGAATGACGTGTCCATATTTAAAAAACAGAACCTCGAATTTCCACTATTATATATTTGTAATCTACTTCGCCGCTTGGTTACCATTCTTTCACTATGCTGAATCATTTCTCGACCAAGTATAGAGGTTGATAAGCCAACGAGAGTAATTTGATTTCTTACTAGAGATAGGGGTATTTACGAATATGTAAACATCTAGTGCCACCTCATCTCTGCCCATCTCGTAAAATGTTACTGCCCGCGGTAAGAACCATTGATTGTAGACAATCGAATATGGAGGCCTCTAGTTATATCAGAATTACAGTAAACTCAAATGCAAGTGCCAGAAGAGAACATAACTTCACGGAGGCGGAGTACCGGATTTTACTGAACGAGGCGGAGGATGTTTTCCTGAGATTTCTAACATTTAAAATACTCGAACAGCAGAACCAACTTTCTGACAGCTGACAGTGAACCAGGAAATAAAAAATGCGTGGAAACGTTAATCAGGATCCCCTTGGTCAGAGAGAAACTTCTCTAGAACTGAAGGCACGAAAAGAAAATCACTTAACTTATAATTAGTATATTATGAATATACACGGAGTCATATTTCCACTATTACGAACACATTGCTCATCTCTGACATAGTGGCGCTAGAATTCATTCTCTATTGAACGCTAGAATGAGTTTCAGCAGGTGTACCTGAGTAATTCATCACTGAGTGGACCAAACTAGCTGCATTATCTTCAAAAATCAACCTAATATTACTCATTTCTGTATAGTGTCATGTGTCATGTGTGTATATACTATGTCATTTCTCCTTCGTTAATATGTGATAGAAAACTGAATGTTAAATAATAATCTGAAGGTTGAATAATAATTTAAATAATGAGAGGAATAGCAAAACCATTTTCAACTCTGTCACAAACAACAAGTAATTTACTAATTTCCATGCACACGAACGGTTAGCAGATTTTTTTTTTTACTTGTCTATCGCATTGAGAAATTAAAAGAGCATTTAAGAATAAACTCGGAAGTGAAGCCACTGCATTTAACTCGATGCGATGCGATGAATCAGCGAAAATTATTGTTTTAACCCGCAGAAGAATAGCACAGCGTTCCAAAACCAAGCCAAAATTGCATGTAAAGTATATGGAGGTTCCATAATCTTTTCCGACCTAAGGGACCCCCTATAGGTCTCAACACGGCCCTGGATGGAACACCAATGCGGTGTCGTCATCCAAGAGCCCTCTCATTACATTGTTTTTGGTCGGTGGGATATAATAAATTATATACAACAAACAACCATAGGTGAGTTGGTAAATTAAACTTGTATCATATGACAACGAGACAGTATGGCCTGAGGAAATACAAGCGTTCATCATAATCCATCATCAGAAAGATACATACCAGTGTGGTAGCGAGTCAAGGAGAAACAAATAATGTTTTGTAACTAAGAACAACTAACTCGGTTCAAAAAAATCCCTATCCTTAATTAAGAAATGGTAATCAGTTGATGATGTCAAACTTGTAGCCTACAGCGTTGAAACATTAAAATTATTGTACCGCTCAAGCTTAAGTATATAGTCACATCAATTCAGCGTAGGTATCTGTGGCGTAGACGTCAAAATAGATTTTCTATATTTATAGAACTGATATTGAGGGAGAATGGGCAGCCCATCAATGCTTTTAGTAGTTGTCCTACTGGGATCGGTGGCCAATGGCTTCGCACAGGATGAGAAGGAGCTTCTTGCAAGCCCAAAAATACGAGGTTATGATTCCAATATGATTTTGATAACAGCATTTAGAAATGTGGAGCCAGTAAAAGGTCATAACCAAGAGTATTCTCATTCTAATCTTATAGCAAGACAATTCAAGTGGCTGAAATGGACAAAATGCTCAGCTACCTGTGGTGGAGGATACAAACTGCGAAAAGCTGAGTGTTCGAAGGCAACGAGTGTACAATGCGATTCACTTACGAAGAAACGTAGATGCAACCGGCGTCCCTGTCCAAAGCCAGGTACTGTACCCTTATCGTTAACGAGTTAGCCATACTAGCATCTAACGGCGATGCAGTTTTAGAAAAGTCATTTCGTTTATATAATTTAACCAAATTTAAAATCAAACTGATATGTAGCGTTCGAACCGTGGACTGACTGGTCAGAGTGCTCGCAAACCTGCGGTTATGGCACTAGAACAAGAATGCAAGAATGCACTGACGGTATGTCGGCTACTGACAACGCAGAAGACTGCATTAACACGGAAACCACGTCCTGTAAGATGCAGGATTGTCCACAAGGTAAAAATAGATTGCAATATTTTTTTCGCAAACGAGCATAACGTACACCCCGTTGTAACGTTCTTATTCGCCTACCAGCATGGGAACCTTGGACCAAATGGTCTCCCTGTACAAAACCTTGCAGAGGGAGCAGATTCAGAGTAAGAGAATGCTCGGAGCTTAGCGGTAAAGATGACTGCGAAGAAACACAAGCAGAGAAATGCGACACAGCAGCTTGCACTGGTAACGCATTACACATACATCCAGCAAGGAATTTGACGAAGTAGATAATAATCCCCACCAAATACTTTCAGTTTGATATTACGCATTTAGACAAACAAGTTGAATTGATAAAACCTAATATTTTGCAGAAGACATGCGTGTTTCACCCGAAGGAAAACCAACACCAGAGGGCATACCAGAGCCAAAGCCGGAACTGTTGCCTTCAGGTAAGAAAGCAATGAAGCTAACCTAAAACAAATAGCGTGAATAATACTTTCACGTAATTACTGAACCGAGAGCTTTAATCTAGCCTACTCAAAGATCTCAGTACTACAGGCAACATTTAACCAATCCTAAACAAAAATATACTTTGTACAGAAACGGTATCCTTTTTCGGCACGCTCATGATTTCGAAACCGTGTTTTTATACTGTGCGGAATATTCGGCAATAAAGAATAAAAATTTCCTGTCAACTAATAAAAATACAATTACAACTGCGCGGCAAAAGTATTTATATGATCAATAAATTTAATACAATTATACAATGTATTTACAAATGAAAATAACGCCACACTTCAAGGAAAATGGTCTACAAAAAATAATATAAATAAATATAATATAACTAATGTATTAACTCCAAAGCTAAAGGATATTCTTTTTTCTCTGACAGAATTGATACAAACTAACCCGGAAGCGGCAGCGGAAGGCAAGCCAGAACCGGAGCAAAAATGGTCCGATAATGATACATATTCAAAGGTGGTTTTAACATTGGGACCATCTATCATCAGTCCAACACCAGGACCAGAACCATGACCAGAAACAACAACACCAGGTACGGGGACATACCCAGAACCAGAACCTGAAACAGAACCAGGGCCAGAAACAACAACACCAGGTCAAAGGACATACCCAGAACCGGAAAGAGAACCAGGGCCAGAAACAGCTCCACCAAACCCAATGACAGAGCCAGGACCAGAAACAGGGCCAGAAAAAATAACACCAGTCCCAGAGACATATCCAGAACCGCAACCTGAAACAGAACTAGGTCCAGAAACAACAACACCAGGCCCAAGGACAGAGCCAGGACCGGAAACAGAGCCAGGGCCAGAAACAATAACACCAGTTCCAGGGACATATCCAGAACCGGAACCTGAAACAGAACCAGGGCCAGAAACAACAACACCAAGACCAAGGACAGAGCCGGGACCAGAAGCGGAACCAGAGACAAAACCAGGTTCGGGGACAGAGGGGTCATAAAAAGCCCAGTGCGCAAAAAAACAAATCAGGAAAATAAAACTTAACCAAACATTTTTTGCTACCAAGATTTACTTAAGACTGCGGTTCAGTGATCACTTCAAATGTTTCACGATGGTTATTACGATCACTAATGGGCTAATCTAAATGTACATTTGTCGTTATGACAGTGTGGCTCCCCTGAACGATGCATACTTCCGACATGTCCAGTAAACGTGATATATTCCTTATCGCATTATAATTTCAGGAACGTCTACATGCGGAGGTATCAGAAACGAAATGCAGGCAATTCCGAAAAGGTATATGGCAATCGCGTCACTCGGCTATCCGAATTCCTATCCCAATGGATTAAACTGCCAGTGGAGAATCACGGCGCCCGAAGGTCACAAGGTTAAAATAATAGTACACAGCGTAGAAGTGGAACAATGCTGCGATACTCTAACGGTAGGTAACGATACCAGTATATCGATGGAAACAAATTAGCTTCAGTTTGTGGTACGAATTTTATGAGAAGATGACGCATTTGGAGGAAGAACATAGAGTAGACTCTAGTGGTAATAGAGGATTTGATTGATAATTGGAAAAATCCCTATAAAAAAAAATTCTTCGGTTAGCTCGAATTTCGTTTAGATCGAAGTGATTTGCCTCGTCCCATAAACTTCGACCAACTAGCTTTTTACTGTATTCGTCACGCTAATGCAATAAATCATAGCGGCGCGTCACAATAATACGTAAATAGATTGATAGATAGTATCATTTGTCTGATATTAATAGAATCTTTCGGCACCACGAATGCACTATTAGACCCATCTGCTGCTACGCGTCAATCGGCATTTCAAATACGTCAAAGGCAGAAATTTAATTGCAAAAAACATTAAGTTTAATTTCACTGTTTATGTTATGTTTAATGAAGATGAAATTATAGCATGTCACGATCCGGGGTCGCCCTTAGATAGCAATTACTTTGACCGGGATATGATCTTTTGAAATTGAATTTCAACAGTTTCTTCTCCATCGTGTGTTCTAGCAAATCAGCGGCATTCATAATTTGCAATTGTTCACAGAGCGTTATCGATGTCGAGGGGTCCGAGCTGGTAAATATATCATCAAATATATAATGACACCCAGCTTTGTATTTAGCTATCGAACAGTCGATCGTATTCGGGAAACAATGGTGCGGACATTCAAGATCTTGGTTCTATATTTAAACCAGACTCGAAATTCATATCAAAAGAAACACATCTGATAGTTCGATTTAAAACAGATGATTCCATTAGTAGCAAAGGATTTCGACTTTCCTACTCTGGTAAATACGATAATCTATTCGTAACAGTCATTAGGCGATCTACATTACTTTCTGGTAATTGAATGTTGCTTTTGTGTGTTTAACAGCAATCGAAACTGAAGACGTCGATGACAATTATGGATCCCCAGGTACATTTTTGCTTTACAATTTGCAATTGGATTTTGAGCAGGAAATTTTCCTAGCAGTGCTTACGAAACTTGACTACCAGCATGGTTCTGCGATATTGCCTATTTATATGCCTGGTAACGGCCGTGTCAGAACGACTTCTTCTCTGTGATATATTTAGATGAGAGTCAATCACGCAACTGTTCTACCGTAGGCAATGAGATTTTGCTAGCATGTTATTCTTTAGAGTTCCGATGTAAGCATTCGATGTTACTAATGGGAACAATAAGTTGGACTTAAGCAGATTTTGATAGTTTCAGTTTCCAATCGCCGAGCTTAACATTCCATTCTTTATTTTTCAGAAACTATCCTGAATTTTTTTCAACAATTTCTGGAGAAGATACGAAATTCGTTTCGCACATCAACAAGCCCATAATAAAATCCTGCTCACAGCCAATATGCAAATTTGTACTGACAATTCTAATTTGCGTATGCATGAAAAATTTGATGACATGATTACGATAAAAGTGTCTTTTGACAAGTTTCGAATCGGGTATCGTAATGCCAGGTTTTTATTCACCGACCAATATATACAAAGAAATTTGAACTGCGTTGTACAACTATAAGATCGGACGACCAGGCCAGTGCAATCGAGATTTAGCAACAGGAAGCAGCGATTAGTTCCTACTACACAGTTAGTTATTATTATCAATTGTCTATTGTGGAAAACATTAGCATTATCAATAACCTATCAATATGGATGGAAAGAAAACTTTCCCTTTGGATGAGTGTGCAAAAAATCTCCGGCATATAAATGTCGTCTGCTTCGATATTGACCGCAGTAACCTTAAGCTCGAAAACAAACAACCCACTGTATAATTTTCTTTTTGAGAAAAAGGCTTGGATTTGGAATGAGAGTTTCGAACTGTTCCATAACTGCAAACTATCGCGTTTTTTTTCTTTATGTCAATAGCAGATGAAGATGTAAACAACTTAGGAAAACGTTCTACGCAGATGGCACAAAGTCCCTTTTATATCGCGTACACAGAACACGATTTCGAGGAAAAGCCATGAAATTTAGTTTGGCCGTTGTCCAGCTTAGATTAAAGTAATAAATATTGCTTATTAAATATAAATCTTCACTGATTAAGGCGCGTGGCCAAACCCTATATTTACACTTAATTTCTAATATAAATCTGCTACGAGTTCCGTGCAGTCCATTTCATAGAATAGGCGCATATGTATCAAGGTTTCTAGCAATCGTCAAGGGCAGCAGACGATAGTACAGAAACTTTGAAATTAGCTAAATAATTACCCATTATATTTTAAACATGAAACCTGAATATCAAGATAGACTCAGTATAGGTGACTGCACGAACACTCATCGCAGTTAGGTTACCAATCAGGTCGAGACAGATTAAATATAAGATAAGAGGAACTTGGGCTTTAATACAATAATTTACGTTTTCGCAATTGCAGAATAAAGCACTATATCACAAAGCTCAAAATTCAGGGTTAAAATACGAGCAATACGGAGACAACGATGGTTTCATGGCTAGCCCAGGTGCTGGGCTCACTTCTCTGTGTCTACTTCGTCGGCGCGCAAGAGACCAAAGAAAATATGCCAGGTAAGAAATTTTCTCATACTCAATACATTTTTTGTGTATCTTCGCTGGCGAAAACGTTGGGTCGCCTAGCAATCGAGGTTCTGGCGTTAGCCTAATATAAATCGTGTCTAAACGAGGCGCGCAATAACGTAGTTAGAGTGAGTATATCCATTAAATAAAATTATCAATTACTACCTTAAAATATCTTACAGTAAAAACCACCCAGATCGGTAGAATATACGTTACATGCAAATATACCCGATCAGAACACAATTTATCAACGCGCGCCCTTTTTTTATCAATTAAGTTTAATTTTAATCAGAAAAATTCGGAAATAACATTATTGCAAGTCACTCTGACCGAGCAAGCCTTGCGTAAACGAGCATTGAAATAATAAAAATGTGATCAAAAAATATTTTAAAATCAAAGATTCCACACGGTTACACGCACTCACGTGAGACAAAACGGAATGCAATACCTGAGTGTAATTTCATGTGCTCGAGTTGTACAATCACTCGACTTAATTACATAGGAAGTTGCTGATTACTGACATGTTTGGGAATTTTTCTTAATTTCATTACTACAGATTCATTCACTAACGTTACAACGTTTGTATGCTATACCAGGTGCAATCAAGTATTCTGTACAATAACAACATGTCTTAGTCTACTTAGCCACTGGCGCTCATGTCACACAAATACAACGCAATATAACAAGGCGTGAACTGAGAACACAGGATACGGAAGCTATTAATATCACGTTCTGAATTCAGAAGTTAAATTTAATATATAAAGTCAGTCAACAATAAACGTCACATTAGGAATGATGTATGGAAATTTATGAACGCAGACACTATATATATAATATGATGCAATGAAAAACACTAACGTTTGGTACAGACAGATATGCACACCGGGGTAGACTTTCAGTCACGACCTTCAAAGTAATGAACTATTGACGTTTGAAGCAAACGAAATGCAGCGAACTGAAGTTGTCCCTTCCCAACAAATTTTAGACACATTTCTCATGTTTTTTATTTATTTCTAGGATATACTGAATATGAAATGTGGACGGAGTGTACAGCGACGTGTGGTGGAGGATACAGTTTCCGAGTACGTGAATGTATCGATCTTAGCGGAAATCCCGATTGCGAGGAATCGCAAATGAAAAGATGCAACGAGGACGCTTGTCCGAAAGCCCGTAAGTATTGCAGACACAAGAAATCGAGTCTAGAGCAGTCAAATAATTGGAAACCATTTCATTTATCATAAAGATAATTACACGAGTTACGGTGAATGGACAGAATGCAGTATGCCTTGCGGAGGGGGCGTCAGCTTCAGAGTTCGAGAATGCACAGACCTCACAGGCGAACCGGATTGCGAAGAATCGGAGCTGAAGAAATGCAACGAAATGCCTTGCCCCACGGAGAAAGGTAAGGAAACTCGATAACAGAAATTTTTACGGTGTCGAAAGTCCAATGATTTACCGCAGATAAATACACTCAATTTGGCAAGTGGTCAGCATGTACGATGACATGCGGCGGTGGACACAGTTTCCGGGTTCGAGAATGCTCAGAACTTACGGGCGATCCTGACTGCGAGGAATCAGAAATGAAAAAATGCAACGAACAGCCGTGTACATCACCAATGAAAGAACGTAAGTATCCAGAGATATTCCAATACGGTATGACCAAATACTTGGTGTAGTATATTGGTACAGGTACATCTATAACACTGTGTACAAAATATTGATATGGCAATTGTGTATCTTCGTTTTGAATCGACTGTAATCTGCAGATGAGTACACTAGCTACGAAGAGTGGACAGAATGCAGTATGCCATGCGGCGGTGGCTTCACTTTCCGAGTTCGAGAATGCACGGATCTAACCGGTGAATCGGATTGCGAAGAATCCGAAATGAAAAAATGCAATGAACAGCCGTGTCCTACGATAAAAGGTACGGTAATTCGTAGCAAGCGTTTCAAATCTAGCGGTATAACAACATCGGGTTCCTATAGATAAATATACGAAATACGAAAAATGGTCGGAGTGCACAATGACATGCGGAGGAGGGAACAGCTTCCGAGTTCGAGAATGCGTCGATCTTACAGGAGAACCTGATTGTGAAGAATCGGAAATGAGAAAATGCAACGAGCAAGCTTGTCCAAGTGAGTTTACTGATAGCTGTAGGTAGAGACAAGTGTTAAGCCTACACATGGGAATTTACAACGCGTAGAAGTTATCACGACTCTCTACTCTCGATAATAATTTAAAACCCAAAGCAATGAGGAAGTAATAAAAGAATGTTTCAATTAGACTCGGTAACGTATAATTTCCTAAGTATTCGAAGGAGTGTCATTTAAATTAAGAGCACGAATACGTTCATGCCAAATATGCATAGAAAAACTATAAAAAGAAATTATCCTAATTTCGCAGAAATGTACACAATGTATAAAGAATGGACAGAGTGCACTGCAGCGTGCGGAGGTGGATATTCGTTCAGAGTTCGAGAATGTAGAGATCTCACAGGAAATCCCGACTGCGAAGAATCGGAAATGAAAATGTGTAACGAACAAAAATGCGATAATATGACCGGTACCGTCGAGGTTACATTCACCGGAGTATTAGCGGGACAAGGGGGGAATATTGTCGAGGAAAGAAGACTGAAGCTGCCTTTACCATCCGGTGACATTACTTCTGGTAAGCGTGCGTAGAAAAGAGCAAACAGCATACCGAAACTTCCTTCAAATGCCGATTAGAAATTCAATAATTATGATTCAAATATCATATTTATATACAGATAGATACATGGAATACAGCGAGTGGACGGATTGTACAATGACGTGTGGCGGAGGGCACAGATTCCGAGTTCGAGAATGTGCAGATCTTAGTGGAAATCCAGATTGTGAAGAATCGGAAATGGAGAAATGCAACGACATCCTTTGTCCAAAATCTCGTAAGCACTTCGACTCTGCATGGGCCATAGAGTATACCAACGATTTTCAGAATCCCGTGTTTCCAAACTGCCAACCGCTATTGACAAATAGAAAGTGGGAATAGATCTAGTTTAAGTTTATTGTCATTTACATTCCACTTTTTTGTGCGAATCAGTGATTCTGGTATAATATATATTGACATGAAAATGAATTTGAATGCTGAGTGGCAGTGCCGAGGGTGCTGAGGCTGAGGGCTGCAAAATGCAAACCTTGATTATTCGAACGTATGTAGGTCCATACGAGAAAGGGATTTTATTATATATTTTTGAATTAATACAGACAGCTACACGAGTTACGAAGAGTGGACAGAATGCAGTATGCCATGCGGAGGTGGATTCAGTTTCCGAGTTCGAGAATGCACGGATCTAACTGGAGAACCGGATTGTGAAGAATCCGAAATGAAGAAGTGCAATGAACGGCCGTGTCCCTCGATGGATGGTATAGATACAAAGTTTATTAGTATTGATTTAGCTAGTTCAAACAAACTGCTCCTGCATTTACAGATAAATACACACAATATGAAAAATGGTCGGAGTGTTCGATGACATGTGGTGGAGGGCACAGTTTCCGAGTTCGAGAATGTGTTGATTTAACAGGAAAACCAGATTGTGAAGAATCAGAAACAAGAAAATGCAACGAACAAGCTTGTCCGAGTAAGGCCACTGTCGAATCCACTCACGGGTCATTTATAACTGATTAAAATCTGAGTGGGGCCACTTTCGAATCTATTCACGGTCATTTGTAACAGATTAAAATTTGTGTGGGGCCATTAACGAATCCTTTCTCGGTCATTTGTAACAGATTTGAATCTGGCAATGAAAGTCTATAGCTTTTAATCATCGCGACTGTAATAAAACTTGACGATCAAAGCACCATGCCATCAGAAAACCATTAAATTGCCCTATTTCTCAGAAAATTACACAATGTATGAAGAATGGACAGAGTGTACTGCAACATGCGGAGGTGGATATACCTTCAGAGTACGCGAATGTACAGATCTCACAGGGACACCGGACTGTGAAGAATCGGAAATGAAAAAGTGTAACGAACAATCATGTAGTTCTGTCGGCGAAGTTGGTGAAAGAAAACTAAGGTTTCCTGTGCCACCTGGTGTTCCCACAACGACCTCCGGTCAGTGTTAATACCATACGTTGGTGAAAATAGAAATAAAACAAATCATAAGATGTTAATACTGTATCCTTCATTTATATACAGATAACTACATGAAGTACAGCGAGTGGACAGACTGCACGATGACGTGCGGCGGAGGATACAGATTCCGAGTTCGAGAATGTGCAGATCTTACCGGGGATCCAGATTGCGAAGAATCGGAGATGGAAAAATGCAACGAAAACCAATGCCCGAAAGAACGTTAGTATTCTTTACATTGTATACAATTCACATCCTTGATAATGTTGGATCCTAGTCGTAAATGAGTAGCTCTAAAAGTAATGCCATCATTCTTCGTTCACTAAAGATAACTACACGAGTTACGAGGAATGGACGGAATGCAGTATGCCTTGCGGAGGGGGTTTCAGTTTCCGAGTTCGAGAATGCACGGATCTAACCGGAGAGCCGGACTGTGAAGAATCCGAAATGAAAATGTGCAATGAGCAGCCGTGTCCAACGATGGAAGGTAATTTGTTAGTGAATAGATTCAACGAAGTTTCAAATTTCAAGAAACATTTCAACAATGATCAACAGATAAATATACGAAATACGAAGAGTGGTCTGAATGCACAATGACATGCGGAGGAGGGAACAGCTTTCGGGTTCGAGAATGCGTCGATCTTACAGGAGAACCGGATTGTGAAGAATCAGAAGTGAGAAAATGCAATGAACAACCTTGTCCAAGTGAGTTCATGAGTTCATGTAAACGGATCGAGCAATTATTGCAAAAAACCTTTGACAAGAAGTTGTTCAAATTTCTCAGAAACTTACACAATGTATGAAGACTGGACAGAGTGCACTGCAACATGCGGAGGTGGATACTCATTCAGAGTCCGAGAGTGTGCAGACCTCACAGGGAGTCCCGATTGTGAAGAATCGGAAATGCAGAAGTGTAACGAACAGCCATGCAATTCTGTTGGAGTATTAGAGGGAGGGGAAAACATTGCAGGAGGAAGAAAACTAATGCTATCTGGTCCATCCGTTTTTCCTACCACTATCACAGGTGAGTTTTAAAAATTGCCCAAGCATACAAACGGAATTTTCTAAAAAGAGGATTCAATACGAGTTTGGAACGTGTATATATTCAGATAACATGGAGTACAGTTCGTGGAGCATATGCAGTATGACTTGCGGCCGAGGATATCGTTATAGAATTCGAGAATGCAAAGAGATTATGGGAACAAGCGACTGCGAAATGTCGGAAAGAAAGGAGTGCCCTTTCAAACCATGTCTTCCATCGAATAGTAAGATATTCCAAATGTCTGCCACTAATTTTAAAATAGCATTTCTGAAGACAGGAAAAACTCATTTTTCCATCCGTAGGAAACGAAAAACAGGAACAGAAATTCTCCAGAGAATTAATACCGATCCATCCAACATTCCCGACTGTTCCAGTTAGTAGTAGTTCAACGTCGAAGAGATTTATTATAGGTGATTTTTAGTTGCCACAAAGTTCTTCGAACTACAGAATTTACCAAGAGGAATTTAAAAATGTTTGCTTTTTGTATTTCAAGATCACGGTATAGAGGAAGGCTCAGTTGGAGGAAGAACATTTGCCTATCCAACATCGAAAAACCCACCGATAATTGAAAGTAATCGAGTGTTTAGATTTGAATTTTCGTGCAATGGTTCACTAAATCCTCACGAACACTATTTACAGAATGTGGGCAAGTTATGACTGCCAATCGAGTTGTGAACACTTTCAGGGTTCCTATTATGAATGACGAGGACCCCTACAGGTGCGTATGGACAATTCGTGCTCCGAAAAGGAAAAGTGTCATGTTCCGAGTGCGCTATTTCAACACAGCCGATTGTTGTCATTCGCTCAAAGTAAGACGATTCAACTACTACTGTATTTAAAAAACAAGTGAAATCACCGCAATTACAGAAAGATAATTTTCAATAGATATACGACGGAGACAGTAAAGTCGAAGAGTTCAATGGAAGTGGAAAAATATTCCGAAAATATATTTCGAAAGCGGGCTCGGTACGACTGGTACTGACCAGTACAGGTGGCAGTGGATTACAAAAATTCCAAGCCCATTTTATTCAATATCCACGTATGTATGATTTGAAATCAAAACTACTGATTGTGGGGATGATATGACAATTAATGCCGTTGTCTCTTTAGTCGCGCCGTCAACTCGACCGCATGTAGACATCTCCACGACACGGAAAACACCTTCGACGATCGTTCAACGAACTTCGCCGGAATTACCCGAAGGTACTTTGGAAAGCACCCTGCAATTAGTTGTCAGACATATGTGTAATAGTAATTAAATGATCGTTTGGGAATTCCAATGTCCTTACACTTGTGAAACGTTTTTTTTTTAAGTCAAAAAATGTGAACGCATGATAACTGTTTCCAAGCACCGAGTTGGCGAAGTAGTGTCGCCGTTTTTGAAAGTCAACGAAAAATTTGAATGCGAATGGAAACTGATTGCGTCACCAGGAAAGAGAATAATGTATAGAGTCTACTATTACAACACCGTGAAATGCTGTGATTATTTAGAGGTAAGAAGGCAATCTACGACCATTTCTATATCCGAGTTCCATTTTAATAAACGCTGCATCAATAATACACCAGATTACAGATGGGACATCCGACACTGAAACGCTTGAGGGAAAGATAGATGTCGGTAAAAAGTATATCTCGGAAGGCAACGTAGTATCGTTTCGATTCAGCAGCGATGGAGGACATGGATCCAGGAGATTCAGGAGTTATTTTATAGAATATGCAGGTGAAAAGCGTGGTATAGCAAACAACAACAACTAACCTATTATATTTGGTAGAAAATACGATGATATTCTTTCCTAGGCAATGGAGCAAATCTGCCTCTGGGAAGAAAACTCCTCGGAGCCCATATGACAACTATAGAGAACCCGACGCCTACTCCCTGCGTCCGCAAGAATGGTCTCCCACCAACAGGAAAAGCATCTTGCAAAAGTAACGTTCTTGAACACATTATACTGTAAATATAAATAACCAACAAGTACCAACATATTTTTTCAATGCTATAACCCAGTAACGGAATGTGGACAAGAACTGACCGCACTGGACAGCATTCAGAAGTACTCGCCACATCATTTCGACAAAAACCAAGGATACGATTGCAAATGGAAAGTTACGTCGCCCAAAGGAAAACGAATCATGCTACGAGTGTTTTATTACAATACAGTGGAATGCTGTGATTCTCTTACGGTAAAATTCGGATTCTCAACTTCAAATTTGGAATTTCTTGATATCACACAATAATAGTTAACACTCTGCTTATTAAGGTCACTGATGGCAACAGCACGCGAGATATTATCAGTGGAAAAGCCGACTCATCAAGAAAATACATGTCAGAAGGAAACTCGATAAATATAAGGTTTGAAAGCGAAGGCGGTGATGGTGCCAGAAGATTCATGTTACATTACATCATCCTAGAAGGTAAGGATTGATAACAGACTCAATGCATGGTAAATACGTATTTTCTTTTCCCTATACGTTTGAAATAAACCTGACCGTTACAGAAAAGGTAACAACTACCACGCCGCAGGAAACCGCCACCACTGCCCCAGATAGTAAGAAATTATTTATAGCATTATTTTCAACACTTCTTTCTGTAGACCAGTCGATTCATTTTCCCTGTTTTATTAGGGTACAACTGCGATCGAAATTTAACTGCAAAGTTCCCAATCAATTCGGAAGTGGCTGGATATTTTATGAAAGATCATCCTTACGATTGTAAATGGACGATCCGAGCACCGAAAGGGAAGAAAATTTTATTACGAGTCATTTACTACAACACTGTAGATTGTTGTGACCTATTGATCGTGAGTGGAGGCTACGTATTAATAAAGTATACTCCGAATGGCAAGCTTGTAATTTAGATTTTTCTTATTTCAGGTGAGCGAAAATAAGGCAATCGTAGATACGTTGAAAGGAAAAGTAGATGTGGCCAAAACTTACATCTCATCGGAGAACAGCCCACTCGAAGTCCGCTTCAAGAGCTCGGGTGGAGCCGGCGCCCGGCGATATCAAATTCGATATATTATTTACAGAGGTACGTCAGATATTCTCATAGAAATAGGAATCTTAAATCCGGTATAGCGTTATTCGTTCGTTTTTCATCGCTTATTACAACAGATTTTTCTCTACCTATTCCGACAAAGCCAAAACCTACAAAACCGAAACCAAAACCCGAATATCCAAGTAAGTCACTATTTTCTAGCATTCTTCCTTCTAGTTAATTTACTGATCTGGTGGAATTTAAATTCGTTCTGCAGCCGGGAAATGCCTCTTGGAAGTAACAGCTTCGAATAAAGTAAAGAAACTGAGTTCGCTCAATTTCAAGCCTAACCAAGAATACGACTGCGAATGGATGATAAACGCACCGAAAGACAAAAGAATCTACCTGGTCGTTTACTACCTAAATAACGTCGACTGCTGTGATGTTTTGAAGGTAACAATTCTCTAAGTTAGTTTTCATGACTGATCTAATCTCCTGTGTACAAATGTTTCGACAATGTTAAGATCTCGGACGGCCAATCTACTTTGGATTACATTAGCGGGAATTTCTTCATTACGAGAAAATACGTTTCTGGGACCAACAGGATTCGAATGAGTTTCACCAGTAACGGAGGACTGGGAATAAGGAGATACAGAATTCAGTACCAGATATGGCAAAACTTTGGTATGCTATATATTAGTGGTGCATGTAACTAGAATATTAGGCTTCGTTGTCTATACTCTATAGTGACTTTGGAGACACCAAATCTAAGTGACGAATTCAGCACAAGAACTTTCAAAGGGCGTTGACTTAATGCAAGATTTGTGTACATAAAGTACTACATTATCATTCTAACATCCCAAAACGCATATTTATGGATATGGATGAGAAATCTTCATAGGAATTTTAAAATTAACAAACACAATTCCAAACAGTTTCCGTTCGAGTCGTTAATGACTTAATTTCTTTTCGTGTTTAGTTCAACCAACAACCACGCCAGCGACCACAACAACAACGACGAAACCTACAGGCATGCAATAATAATTCATGACTTTGACCTTGTAACACATTATGAGCATTGGATAACTAACCACTAACTGATAAAAACCTGTTACGTCAAAAATATATATCAATAAATGCGATTTACAAAAACGAGTCTATTTTCTAATAGTCCCTAGATGCAATGTGAAAGTAACAGCTAGCAATGTCACGAATGTACTTCATGCTCCACATTTTGACGACGGAAAAACCTACGACTGCTCATGGACGATCAAAGCTAAGCACAGACTCGTCATACAAGTGACATATCACAGCAGAATCCTATGCTGCGACGTGTTAGTGGTAGGGACTGCGGATACTTTCGAAATATATTCGTCCCCTTCCACCAAAAACTCTAGGTTCACTAAAGCTATTGCTGCGTTGCAGATAACGGACGGCAATACCATCGTGAAGCAGTACAGTGGAAAGCAGTACACGACAACCAAATACATTTCGCAAAGCAAGACATTTACGATTCGATATAAGGGAAGTGGTAAACCTGGTTATCGATATTACAAGGTTTATTATAAAAACTATAAAGGTAATATTTTCGTTCATTCCTGTGATACTGTTAGAGTAATAATTGCCTTGGTGGATCACTTTAACATCCTCGCCTCTTGGTAGGCCATTTTAACCATCTTCGCCCTGAGTTTTGCAATTTAACATCCTCCTCCATAAGGTTTTCTAGAGGAGGGATGTTAAAATGATCTCCCCAACCCCAAAAGCTGTTAAGGTTAGGGTCTACTCATATATATATATATCTGAAATAGAAAATAATCCCCTTATAGTGGGCATTTCAACATCTTCCTCCCTAATATTTGCCGACTAAACATCCTCCTCCCTAAAGTTGTCTAAAGGGAGGATGTTGAAGTCATCCTTGCCAAGGATATTTATTACTTAACTACTGAATGATATTGCAGCACCACCAACAACTACAACACTACCAACGACAACAACATCTCCGACAAAATATGAAAGTATGTTCGCTTTACGATATCACACGGTTCTACGTGAAGCGGTATTTCATGGTTTCTTTTACAAATTGAATTTTATTACCTACAGCTGGAGAGTGCTATGAAAATCTCTGGGCTACGCATTCATTGAAAAGACTCCAGGCATTGAAATTCGAAGCAAACAAAGCATACGACTGTAAATGGAACATTAGAGCGCCGAAGGGAGCCAGAATACTCTTGAGAATCTTTTACTTCAACAATGTGGATTGCTGCGATGTTTTAAAGGTTGTAGTTTCGGATTGTATTGAGGTATATAAACCACATACAGCAAATATTATAAAACAAATCTTTTAGGTCAGTGATGATAGGACTACCCTGGGCATTATCAAAACAAAATTTTACACTACAAAACGGTACGTATCACGGAGGGACATGCTCCAAATCAGATTTATAAGCGGTGGGGGTGGAGGAATACGACGCTACAAAATACACTACAAAATTTATGAAGGTAAGAACGACAACGAATCGAGTACAGGTTGAACCTCTCCAATTCAGCACTCTAACATCCGGCAACATCCGGCAACAGCCGTGGTCCAGTACGCCGCCATTGAACCAAAATTTATTTTCACTGCAGTCAAATGTTTTAGTAACACAACCCAGCTAATTTGATGTATTCTGCTGTACCCTTGTCATCTAAGAGACCTAAATACATACGGTAATGCAACCCAAACAGTAAAACCTAGCTATGACCTTAAATGGGTATAATGACAATATGTTTCTGACATGAGCTGACAAGAGTGGGGTCGAACAGTGGACATATAGGGGTCCCCCATGGGTTAATATATGTTTCACGGCATTTCTGTGGTCCAACAATGGCTAGGTCTCAAGGTTGTCAGATTAAAGAGGTTCGACATGTAGAAGAGCTAGTAACTAATAAATAAAGGCTGAATGACATTTTATTACAGACTACCCAATTCGAAAACCAAGAACACTACCTCCTACCACTAGACCAAAGATAGCCAGAGGTTTGTAATATACTCTGCTTGTTAAATCATCCACTCAATTTATACATTCTTAACATACAATAGTGACACCAAGTGGTCACTATCATATTGATCCATTATTATAATAACTTATTTCTAAACTGTATAAACCTTAAGGATCTATTGGATACTGATTATTATTTCAAATAAACATGGTTTTATTAAGAATGCAACAAGGAGCTTATTGCACGACCACACGTGGTAGGGTTGTTCGGTCCCGATTTCAAGGGAGGTGTTGCTTACGACTGCAAATGGACGATCACAGCGAAACCCGGAAAAAAAATATTTCTTCGTGTCTACTACTACAACACAGTATATTGCTGCGACAGCATGCTGGTAAGGATACATGACGACGAACTTAGATAACAGATGCATTAAAGTATATGATATCTCTTGATTAATTACACGAAAAGCGTTTAAAATAAATGTATATTAACCGGACGAAAGGTTTTTGACGGCTATACGATATTGGAAAAGTTGAAAGGAAAAATCAACGTTATGAAACAACACAGTTCGACTGGTAATACGATGACAATTCGATATCAGACAAACGGAGGATATGGCGCAAGGAAATTCAAAATATACTTTAATGAATTTGAAGGTAATGATCTCCACTTGGGATCAGGTAGTAATCTAGACAGTTTAAAGTAAAGTTATTTAGAAAGTAAAATAATTGAGATATTCAAATGGATAGTTTCCTTTTCAGACGCAACCAAAAGTGACAATTACTATCACACAAATTACAGAGGAAGTAAGTATATCACAAGCAGTACTATACAATGGTTGGCTAAAGCAATATAATTTGTAAGGGGACTGGAATAGGCCGGAAAGAGCCACGAAGTCTGAAAGAAAACAGAGCGTTAAGCTAATCAGCGATAAACAAAGTCATTATAACATTGGTGTATATGAGATGAGTTCTTCAAGCCTAGGTTTCTCAGTGATATAACCATATACTATGTTCCTGACATGATGGAGAAACGAATCATGAAAATGGAAAGCTAACCGAGCACATGTACTCCACATAAATACCGAGGGTGACTAACTGAATATATCAAATGAGTCATTAGAACTTGGATGGGTTCTTTTTACTTATCTTGACTGAAGAATGGTATATTTCCAGCTTCAGGACTCTATTTGCCGAGGAGCTCTTTATCGAAACATCGTTGAGCGGGGTATCAGTGTAGTTAGTTGTACACAATGAATATCATACCTTTGAAAACTAATACAGATTTATTCTATTAAGAACGAGACGTGTCCGATATACCAACTGAAATTCCACATCCTACAAACATAATCCCATCGTTCAATGCAAAAGGTAAGCAGTATTATTCACACTAGATTAATTAATCAAGTCTATATTTGTACAATATCATAGAAAAATGCATGAAGCACGCACTACAATCCCAATTAACAGTATTATAGGTCCATACAATACATTGCTATTACACTACAAAAACTATTGGTTCTTGTGATTTAGAAATTGAGTGTGGTATGGAAGTCACTGCAATGGAATCAGTTCAAGGGTTATACTCTCCAGAATTCGAGTCGAATAAATCATATGACTGCAGCTGGCAAATTTCTGCAGCAGAAGGCAAGAAGATCATTACAAGAGTGTTCTACTATAACACGGTGAAATGTTGTGATTTGCTGAAGGTAAACACACTGACAGACACTCACTCATGCGAGTATATTCTCTGATTTAACTCAAGTTCAATTGATTTATTTTACAGATCTCAGATGGGAGTGAGAATCTAGCTACTCTGAACGAAGAACAGGATATCGAGTCCTTGTACATTTCCAAAACAAATCACTTGGAATTTCACTTCAGAAGTGAAGGTGGAGTGGGAGAAAGAAAATTCAGAGTCCATTACATGATATACAAAGGTAGATCTAATTCTTGGTGTTTAAAAATCAATGCCAAATCACCTAAACTCGCCTGTGTTAAACTAGAATCAACGGTCACTCCTGTATCGTCACCAAGGATAATCTCTCAACCAAATGAAGTATCGATAAAAGGTGCACTGATTTACAAAGTCAAAAAAATAGAGATATAAAAATATCTGTACTGAACTACATCTTTTTCAGACGACTGCAATAAAGAGCTGAAAGCGCTAAGCACAGTAACAAAGATTGCTGCTTCAGACTTCATAAACAAACAAACTCACAACTGCATTTGGAACATTACAGCTCCTGCAGGGAAACGAATCTTACTTCATGTTTATTTTTACGACACCAGCGACTGTTGCGGCCCTCTACAGGTCTGCTTTATAAATTGAAAGTTAGTATGGGATAATTATAATGAAAACGCTGGATATTTTCAGGTAACTGAGGAGGGAAAAACCGTAGATGAAATCAATGGAAAATCTGATGAAATTCGCAGATATGTATCCGATTCAAATAGCCTTCAAGTTCGGTTCGAGAGCGAAGGAGGCATCGGAACTAGAAGATTCCGAATACATTTCATGCAGTATGAAAGTAAGTAATGAAAGGATGGTATACAACTATATTTATAGTAATGACTTGGGATTATAAGTTGACGGCTGGAGCCAGTAGCTCGTATAGTTGTGATACTTGCATGGAACATGTATATGACGATGATGCTTAACGCTGTACACTGTACTAGATACAGTAAAAAAGACATTGAACGGGTAAGATTAAGGCTAGAGAAAGGGGATGACATATATTAGTCCAAGAGAATGGTGAGACGGAAACTAATGTGGAATTGATTATCAAAACTGAATAGTGATTAACTGTTCTGGATTGCGGAGAAAGTTATCATTGTTAAAGGAAGTTTATCTCGATGTTAAATTAAGCAAAAGGTTATCAATGTAATTAGGAAGATTTACACTTGTGTGGTTCAATTCATACCTAACCTAGGAGTACGCACTATTCCAGTCTATGCAACCCTACAGAAACAGAGTTTCAGATATACGGAGTATTCTTCCTTGTAATCGGGAGTGTAAATATACTAGTAACCCTGAAAAACACTATACAATAACGTATACACGAAACGGACTACTAAACGCAAAATACTGATTGCTGACTAAAATACAACCTTGAATAACAGTTAAATTCTTTAGTTATCGCAAAATGAACAGAATTAGGTAACTGTGAACTAATACGAGAAAATAAACTCGGATTGTTTGCGGCCATGCACATCCTCATTGTAAACTTCAAAACCTTTCTCTTACAGTTAGCAGATGCGAAAAAGAGTTGGAAGCGAAACCAGAATTTTCAGCGGTCTCCTTCAATCAGGGAAATAATGCATACGATTGTAAATGGAAAATAACAGCACCAAAGGGAAAGAAAATCAAACTGAGAGTTTTCTATTACAACAGCGATAGTTGCTGCGACTTGATCACGGTTAGAAATTCAAATGCAAGAGGGATAAAATATAACATACAAATTAGAAAACTCACCGCCATCGATCGATGCTCCTCCTTTTGGCGGTCTTGAAGAGAGACCCCGAGACAAGACACACCGTAGCATTCTCAAATTAAACTTTCTGACAGTTCATATATACATACACTAAGGTTTAAATGCTCTGTAAAAATAATGCATCAGTTAATGTCTTATAGCAATCTCAGTAACTTAGAAATTTCAATCTGAATTTGAATTAATTTAAGGTACTGAAGTTATTAGATTGAACACAAATATAAAAGTAACATGCAGAGAAGAGATATGGGAAATTACAATGTGCAGATCTAGATTCTAGAGACTAATAATTGTGGTGCCTAATTTTTGCATAGATCACTGATGGAGAAAAAAAGGTGGATACAGTGAAAGGAAAATTACATGTTTCCAGAACATTCATTTCAATGAGCAATGAATTTGTAGTCCATTTTGAAAGCAAAGGAAACAAAGCTGACCACCGATACAAAATACATTTCATACTTCAAGAAGGTACGATTAATTTTGCTGATTGAAATTTGATAATTGAAATGAAGTTTAAGTTTCAATAGGCAATATGTTTATATTTCCCATACACAGAAAATCAACATCAATGAGAAACAGAGACCTCATCTTCACCCCACATGTTGCATTACCTTTGAATCTCGGTTACCTAAGTACCTCATTCCGATTGCATTATAATACAATCACTGGGAAAGATTTGAGGAATCCTGAGTAACATGTTTTATGTCATTTTTTTTCTTTTTACTGATCTATCAGCATCATGGTAAATATGATTTTGTATGTGTAATTTTATATCATAGACATATCGAAGGTGTGATCTTCGAAACATACTTTAATAAAATGCATTCACATGTCATGCTAAATTCCATCGAGCTCATTGACCACCCACTACTGATACTAAGGAAGTTCAGTGGAATCACAGTTATATCCTTCTATAGGTTCATACCATTCAATCACCTCGACCATTGGATACAGAATACAACCAGTTAATAAATATCTGAAATAAGGAACAAGTAGAAATATTGAGAATGGGAATGGGAGAAAAATTGACAGAAAGAACCACACACTTAAAAAGATCGTGCCAGATACTCAACAATGTGACTGCGCTACACTAGTATTTGACTGCCACTCGTAACTCTCTATCCACTGTATAGTATACAGTATCTGAATCTAATCCAAAGTTAAAGCCAGCAGTGACTTCACATGGGTTGCACTGGACACAAAATTCTTGGGAGTGGAATATTTTAAAAGAAAATAAAGTAGTGATAATACATAAAAAATACACACACATGTGATGTTATTGCCGGTGTGTGTACGTCTGCCGATTGGGGGCGCAATACGTCTGCTGGCAACCCAGGCTACGTCACTGATACCCAGCAATAAAAAAAAAACTGTCAATCTGAACTGCATGAAAATAAAAACGCACACTTCAATAATTTGCTGATGATAAACCGCGATATTTTTTCAAAACATATACACTTTTTAATTACAGTAAAATTACCACAGAAAAAAAAGGAAGCAAAACGAATAATCCCCTTTGCGTGGAATCAAACTAGAAACGTTAGCTACTGCTTTTGAAAGATTTCGCCATACGATCACAATTTACATGATCAAAAATTACATAGCGATTGCACTGCAGCATCATTTTGATATGAATGAAAGGACAAAGGAATATTCCACGATCAATTCCACAGAGAGTTTCAAATTCAGTTGGGCCACGTGTTTAAACGTAACAAAACCGAATCTTAAAACAATGAATGAGATATCAGTAATTATTTTGTTTCCTGTCAAACAACTGACGAAGAATAATTCCCCAAATTTGAAAAATTCGGAAGGAATCTACGCTCCGAGAATCCATGGAACTACTGCTTACTGTAATAGGAAGGTAAAGCCTTGAAAGTATCTCATGAATTCGTAAAACAGAATGTCAGTTCTCTTATTGCAACTAGGGATGGTAGCTCAAATTACGGTTTGCACTTTTAGCATTGTCATGGTTACAAACCTAAAAGGTCAAAGGTTTCTATAGCTAAAAATAAGTAATAAAATCAGATAAGAAAAACTACTCGCTCCAAAAAAAGAATTCCATGAGCATAGTAAAAGAGCGAATGAAATCTCAACAGTGCAAACAATGATCGTTTATGAGTTAGGGTTAAAGATGCTCAAAAACGTGAGTACCCTATGCCCCGAGGCAAACATGCCGGTGTTTAAATCTACGTAGCTATTGCAAGTCATGCCATGCCGGTTCACGACGTAACGATTAGGATATTATCAGGGTCTTAAAGCTAATAACACTGGCGATCATCGTGTCACCATGATCTGGTTTAAATATAGAAATACGGGATGTATTATAAGGCAGAGATGTTCAAATTAATAGGAAATAACAGTATTAAAGTATTAACAACACTGAATTCAACATTGATATAAAGGAATGAGTTAGTCAGTGTTAATATTGTAATGGAATGAATCATGGGCTTTGTTTACTAATCTCTATTTATTTCTATGAACTAAAAAAAAATATAAAACCCAATAAAAGAGTTGTGAATAAAGAAATATTATTATTCAGGATGAATTCCTGTAAAAACTTTGTAAAACACTTCATGTCATGTAGGCATAAACGGTTGGTTACATCCATGTCATGTTGCGACGGAAAATATTATTAATGGTGACTTGCGGTATTACTTTTATATACAATATAGAGGCTATGTACATTGGTACTAAAAATAGTTTTTAGGTGCATTAGGATGTATTACTTGCTGTATAGAAATTACATAAAACAAAAAAGGTAAAGTATTATAACTAAGGTACTCTGAAACGTAGGGAATTACACTGAAACATAAAAGTAAAAAAAATGGCAAATATCATCAAACTATGTGTTGTTCGAATTACGGAACACAGACGCCGAATCATGGCGTAGAAAAGACGAATTGTTATAAGGCGTCATCTGGTAATGCTAAAGAAACGTTTAAAAAATGCATGTGATCAATATTCTATTTTGGGATGTGTTTGTGATCTCATTAGAGAATATAAATATTCAATATCATGAGAGATTATGTATTATTGAAAAATTGTGATACTCAACAGATAACACCTTATTTCGTTTCTTTTGAATAACTCAAATCAATTTTTCCTCTCCAGTTTGAATTATTTGTTCTAGAACACCGTTGTTTTTATCATTGAGCCCCCTTTCTAAATGAACGTTACTATGATTTGTATTGCACTCCCCGGAATGAGACCCCGAAGCCCGGGCGGCGGGTCTGTTTTTTCTGGGTGCGGGTACGGGTGCGCTATTCACCGCTTCCTCAGAATGTCTTGAGTCCTCGCCCGATGAAGTAGAGCTTGAGCTTTGATGATCAGGTTCGGAAGCATCCTGGTTTTCCGAGGAGGAATGCGCGCTCTCCTCTTCCGTATTTTCCACGACCGCAGTGGTGCCATTAACGTCTGAAATTATAGGAGATTCAATCTTGGAACTCTCTCGATCAGATTCCTGTTCATCCGGTTCTTGTAAAGAAGATCCAACATTTTCATCAGCTTCTTGAAGAATTTCTTTACCGTGTTCATCTCCACCATCTGAATCACCAGTAGGATCCTCAGCTACTTCTATTTCATCTTTCCCTATGTCTTCCGGAGCTCGACCGTTTATCCTTTGTTCATGATCTTCCGCATCAGAAGACGAGGTACTATCATCTGCACTTCCCTTCACATCATGACCATCTGTAGCGACATCCTCAAGAAGATCAGTGGTACCATCTTCATTGGGAGTTGACACTACTTCATCATCAACATCATCAACATCATCATCATCATCATGCTTTAGTTTGAACATCTCTCCTGTTTCACCATCCGTAAAAGAGCTGGTTTGTGGTATGACATCTTCCTGATCCGGAGATTCCTGTTGGTTTTGTTTTTCCAGAATTTGTTCATCTATTACAAATGTTACAAATGTTACAAATGTTACAAATAGTTACTGTAACAGTACATTTTAGTATTTGGAAACTTTAAATTATGTCACGTTGTGCAGTAGCAATGTCAGTACATTGAAATCGGCATAATAAAATGATCAATTTCCTCTATCTTGCACATAATCGACTGAAATTTGAATTCTAAAAGTGTTTTCCGGACAGCTATCTTCAGAACTTAATTTGATTTTGAAAATGACAATGATGATAATAAATTTTATAATCACCATCAGATTTGTCAACTTCCTCCGTCTCATTTTCCTTTTCCGGCTGTTCTTCCTCTGTTATCTGAGTCGAAGTGACTGAGCTGCTGTCACTTTTACTAACAGAGTCACTTGAAGGACTCTCTTTGGACGAACTGCTTCGTGAAGTGGGTACTCTACATAATAAAAAATTGTTACATTATTCAAGAGCATCATTAAAATTCATGCAATGAACGCTATAAGGACAAAACACAGACTCCTTTCTGGTGGGTTCCTCCGAATTCGAGGAGTGGGAATTGAGGGTGGTGTTGGACTGGTAACTGACAATACTGGAACTGTCGTAGGTCAAACTCTTCATCGCAGCGGCGATTGCTGAGATAGAACGATAAGACTTTGATGACAACATGAGATTGATGATATCTAACACTAAAAATTCATGAAGGGATTGCAGTGGAACCTGGTTTGATGTCAGCCAATAACTTATCGGAAATTGTGTCTTTGAAAACATTCGTCACCGGCATGAATCCGGAATATTCGAGAGGGATGGTGTCTTCAAACTCGTTCATTTTCTGTCAAGTAGCGTAATGCATATAGGTGATACAGTATCTCAGTTAAGAATAATGTAAATTTAGACTTCTGAAGTTGACAAATGAAATAGCATTAAAGAACCAGTCACAAGAACATTTCTATGGTATATGCATAAGATTCCACAACCTCAACTTCTAACTCACATGCTTAGAAGCATTATCCACGGTGTATTTCATCATTTGATATACGACGGTCAACATGACATCTTGCAAATACTGCTTGGTAATAATGATGCTGTCGTGATCGAATCTCTGAGAATGTGACAAGTAATTGTGAATGAAATAGTAAAGAGGTGGCAAGGTGTTCTGTTATTTGTAACAACAAATTAATACCTTGAGTACCCTTCCTTGTGTTTTGGCGATGCAAGTGATGGAAAGTTTTCCGTCGTTCTTAAGAACCGCCTCCCCACAGAGCTTCTCGAACGTGTACACAGCTGAATCGAGGTGCTGAACAATAGGTAATACGGAATAAAGATTGCTTAAGAACATGTGTCACAAGAGCGGGTTGAAAGTGGCCTATCGAGTTCGTTCGAGTACACCACGAGTGCTATGTTTAACCAGACGAGAGATACTTGTTACACAAGGCTATTCTGATACTGTGATAGCCTTAAGCAACTCTGCTAGTTAGCAATGAAGAAGTAGGTTTATAAATAAACTGGAAAGCGGTTTCAGCATGTTTCAATACATTTTAAAGTGATTCTACAAGTCACCTTCTGCAATAACACGCAAAGCTTGTTCCTGTGCGGGGTGACGTCTATTTTAGGTAACATTTCTTGTAGGTAGGCTAACGGTGATTTATTCCCAGAGACGCTCTGAAATACCGGCCTCATTTCTTCAGGATTTCTGATGAATAAAATATATTATTAATTAGAGAATTATTCCTTTGTGTAAATCAATTAACAGGAATTAAAAAAGGGGAATACAAATATATATGTAAAAAATGTGGAATGAGAATATATTTCTGTGAAGTTAAAAAAAATAAACACTTCTGGATAAGTCACATGTTTACACGTGGAGGAAGGCAATTTCGAACCTAGAAAAATGAGAATTATCCAAAACGGTAATCACAAGCTATAAAATGGCAGTGTATATACAACAGAGTAAATCTTATAAAGAAGCGTTCACTTCTGATGCCCCCAGGCCTAGTAGACGTGTGATGATTCGGTCAAAGGGAACACCAATAATACGAGTATTGATTCACAAGCATTCATTGCTACTGCAACATTCAATTAAACACGCCACAGTGTGTGTACTTTCGTGAATCGCGTATCCCCGTAAGGTGATTCGGAAATAAACAAAGTGAAGTTGCCTGCAGGCTCTGATATTAGATTCTGGATAGGCGTAAACAAAACGCATGAATTTCCCATAGAGATCGTGCGAACGTCTATCCGCGTGACGTTATGCCGAATGGAATATTCATTCAGGAAATGAGTGGTTTTCAATCGAAGTTTCATGTTTAAATACAAACAACTAAATTTGGATTGAGCAACCGAATCATGACTACCGTCAACGGCCGGTCATAACGCGTTCCTTTCGAACAAAGAATGACATAGTCACACACACACACAAGCACTGACCTCGGAGAATAGTCCAAACGCTGTAAAAAAAATCGATCGATATTGTTGGCGAATTCAGTCGAAGTAGAGGAAACCCGCAGTTGCACGCTCTCTACAAGCCTGATGAAAATATGTCGGGCTTCGCGCAAACTGCTCAAAGTCTAGAATAGAAGTTGAAAGAGAGGAAAAAAAAACGAGTTGATCAACAATTGCTAAGCATTGGCAGAAAAAGCTTACTGCATCGGCCATTTTCGATAACAGTTCCGGTAATTTCGGCATTATCTTTTCTCCCATTTCCGCCTTTACGTCTGCTTCAATACTCTCTGAAGTGTGTATATGTACAAAAGGAAATCGATTAGTAATCTACCGAAAAAAGAGCAAAACTCAGCACACAGGATGAAAAACGAATTTACCAATTATATGCGATGATACCGCATTGTGCGAAGATACTATTTGTGACATGCCGACCAGCATTGTGGAACGTAAATGATTTGCTTCCTCTTCTGCCTTCTCTCTAAGCGGTGGATAGTCAGTTTCTACGATGCCCTGTAATAAATATACATATATATATATGAATATACCTCAGAACAGAACATTCAAATGATCTTTTCAAAATCTATAAAGAGCTCAGATGCTGTGAACTTTATGTCAGTGTCGGTAGATTTTTATCATATGAAAAATCCTTTTTGTTCCGCACATCCACTACGATTAAGTATTAATTTAACCTTTTGTTCTGAAGAAATAGCAAATGGCATCAAATGGCAGTGATGGAAATTTACTATTGCCATTTATTGAAATTTGATATACTTTGATATAGTCATACACAGTACTTAGGCAGTGTGACATTTAACACGACTAAACTCCTGAATATATTTTTTGTTATTCAGTTACAGTTCAGTTTTGTTAACAGTTATTACGTACTTCGACCATGGTAACCAGTTTCCGTTTGATCATCACCCACATTTTGTACTTGTCCGCAACACTGCCTTTCATTTTGGTTTGAAGCATCGTTTTGCAACCGTTCGCGAGGTAATCGGTAATGAAGTCGGTGACAATCTGTCAAAGGTAGAAACGAGGTTTTTAACATCCACCAACAGAACTACGATTGCAATATCAGAAATCTATCTTCATGTTCATAGATAGACAACCGTGTGTACGAATCAGATGTACCTGTATCTGTGTTCCGCACAGGGAAACTTGTACGTCGCAATACTCCTCAGCCATGCAAGCCTGGCCGATGGCAAACTCAAAAGCTGCACGCTCTATCTCGCTTTCACAGTGTACACCTGATCATTGAAATAGAATTAATATGGTTGAGAATTAAAATATGTAAAACGTGGATATTAGCTTTGCCTTGAGACTGTTGCTAGCAATAATGTCGCCAACAAGCATTGATCTCGCCAGCAAGAAATCACCAGTGTTTGCAATGTGATACATTACTAAAAATACATGATGAGTTTTTTATTGATTACTATCAATTGAAGTGAGCTGCACTGTCTGAGTGACTTTTTTGACAGGAGAGACGGCACATTTGCATAGAGATGCCAAATATAGTATGGTAGTATAGAGAACATGAACACTATTGACTATACAGTATCTTCGAAGGAAAAGCTTACTTTGATACTGTCAGTTACCAAATTCAATTTGAAACAAAGAATATGACACATGATTACTAAATATAATAATTTAAATGAAGGAACTATTATACATGATTGCTTCGGGGCTCTTTTCAATACCAATACCTGGCTAAGCGGCGTCCACTGTATCAAATTAAACCCCAAACCTTCATACACTCATAATAAGACAAATTGTGAGCAAGCACCATAAATAATAGATATAAACAGAAACTTGAACCGGTAAACAACTGGCACTTTAAAGCCACAGAAGATTTTAATTTTACTTATTATAAATATTTTTCAACGTTCAGAGAAATTGTGCAACAATTTTGATCGCTATCAATATTCATTGTCTGAATAAAGTTTGTTATGTAATCATGCTGAGAGTCACAAAGCATGATAGAATATGAAATTAGCTGTCATAGCTATGCACGTTATCGTAATCTGCATACTGTGACAATTTTTTTGTTCTTTTTTACGTGCAAACATCCTTATCATCGTCCTTCCGGAATATGATAGTTGAATTTTCGAGTAGTTTGGGTGTATCTCGGTCAAATGAATTAAGAACATACCGACACACGGAGACAAGTATGACACTGTTGTGAATTCCAGCCACGAATAAATATTTACAGATATGAGATTAACAAGATCTCTTACCGCGAATTAACTACACGAGTAACTGAACGGTACTGATGGCATCTAAGATCGAGAGGTGAACATGTCCCTTCGGACACCAAGAAACGTACATAGCAACATGATATATTACGTTTACCATTGATAAACATTCCCATAATGATGGTTCACACAGAGATATCCATAGCAAACACAAAATAGGGTTGTGACGCTACTACCGTAAATTAATTACATTAAATAAATGCGTCGAATAGCTCTGAACTGAAATTTAAAGCGGGGATTCATAATCCAATAAATGTACCATGCCCATTGACAACCAACCATACAACGATGATGATTCATAACAAAGGAATGGTATCAGAATGGTAAAATTCAATGACGTATGGAACCTTACTGAGCATTCTTTGAAAACAATTCTGGGAAATAACCGAGGTACAGTAAAACAGAAAGTGAAATAAATCTAACAGAGAATTCTTGAAAAAATATATTCCATGTTTTTCAAATAGTAAACGGAATTTACCTTCTTGGTGTCTGGTTGAATCTCGTAAGCTATTCAACCATTTGTCTTTCTCTACCGCTGTGTCAACCGCTATCAAAAGCTTGCCCCTGTAGGGATGATAGAGACCTAGCACGTGTTGCGTTGGACGTTTACTGGGGTTGGCGATAGTGCCGAGTTTTTTCGCAATGGAACCTATGTTTTGTGTGACGTAACCTGCGAGGGAATTAAAAATCTTGAAATCATGACACTCCTTTTAAAAAGAGATCTTAATATCGCCTTTGAATTGAAAGTAAATGAGTGTACCGAAATCTCTCATAGCATCCTTAATCGTCTGGTTAATGTGGGCATCGACATTATCAATCACTTTGTAGGAACTGTGATTGCACAAAAATCGAGGCTTATTCGCTGCTGCAAAATCCTAGAAAAAACCATAAAATGTAAATTTGCTGAGACAATTTTTACTACAGCTAATTTAGGTCAACCTCTTCAGAATCATGAACTTCGAGCATGTAGTCTGCTTGCAGTACGCAGAATCGCCTCCGCCATTTTCTGTGTTCGTTGTCGTCTAGAATATGGACAGGTCCGCTGAGAAGGGGGCGATTGTAACTCAGCCACTGTAAAGAATTCCAGAATTAATATGGATGTTACGTTAATTCAATACATGGGCGCTCGCCACCTCACGAACAAGTCACGTTATTAAGGCAATTTGTTAGCATGTATTCGCTGTTTAATTTCATCGAAATGGATTCGGATTAAGGCCTGAGAACGGATTAATTCCCTTTCCATTATTTCTAGTGGAAAATATTGATTCGTACCTTGAACTATCCAGAGTAAGTATGAAGTACGAGGCACCACTGTACTAGATTTCATACCATTCGAAAGGGAACACCACAGCGCAGTAGACTACCCTTTAAAAATGACTAAAATATTACTAGAACAAGTATAAACTTGTTCCTGATAAATTATATCTCGTGCAGTTTCCGTCCACGCGTGCATGTATTAATAATCTTCTGGGTTATCGCCAAGTCGCACACACAATAAATAGGTATAAATTGCCAATAATGCAAACACAATCGCAATTTTTAAGGGTACTACCATTATTTTAATTTAATTACTATCAAATAACAGCATTACAAAAAATTGTTGTAAAACCAAAGAATTAGGAAGAATACTCTGCCATTCTTTCATCCTGCGGTATACAATTATCCTATCTCTGCCTACCCTTATCCTTGTTAGCGAGTCCATGTTACTTTAAACATCCTTTTTAGCACTATCACCAGCATCCCTAGCATTTCGCAGTACCGCAAAAATAAACTTTAGAAATATTGGGGGAGAACAAGGAACGTACAGATACACAACTACGGCACTGACATATGCTACTGTGCTGTCACCTACAAGAGTATAGTAAACTGCTGTAACATGTTAGGGGCACTATAAATGAAATTCACAAAACATTCCCAAGAGAGTGTCTGTATACTCCCACTTATGCACAAAAAATAAATTTGCATGTTATACGCAAAGGTATACAGTTAGAAGGTGCTAGTATGGGAGAGAAAATGTTCCCAGGATTGGTATATATGGTGCAGATTATTGTAATTACAGTATATATATACACTTTGAAGAGCATTTACTGTAACACCAAGCATGTAACAGGAACCATTCTACATCAAACATGTTCAAACCAAATAGCTCAGTTAAGCAGACAGGAAGCTGCTAAACATTTTTACCTTTCGATTTGACAGCAGATATGGTTCTTTTGTTTCTCCACTCATATCCATTCTAAGCTGCTGAAGAACACCGTAGGAAAACGCTGTTTTGTACCTCTTCGAGATTTGGATGACCATTTTCTTTGTATCATCTGGTTTACAAAAGACGATAGCGTCATCAATTTGTAAGTGCATATTTTAATACGAAGAGTTATAAGAAACAAACCATTTATTTCTCCTTCGTGCTCACTCATCATATGCTTCGTTAACATTTCACCCATCGCGATGGCCAGGAAGTCTTACGCTATCATCCCTGATCCAAATTTAACGAGAGTTTTTGAGTGGTATACTACTACTACTGAAATGTAAGGTTATCTCTAAACAAATCATAAAAATGAAGATACAATTTATACACAAATACATCAAGCAGCCACAATACAAGTAAGTAAAACTCTCGGTCATTTCCTTGCATACAGGACCCAAACAACTTGCACACACAGAATGGAAGATTTATGCGATGATGTCACAAATCATTACTTGACAAAAAAAATGGAATTTAAAATATAAAAGTAATAAAATTTCCAATGAAATAAACATTGGATTTTAAATTGTCTGGACTTGGCGTTGAAAATTGGCTGTATGCATGACTCTGACGTGAATATATAACTCAAAATACGGCTGTGTGAAATGAAGTGGAACCTCAGTTTACTTTACATTGAGGTAAAATGTTTAAAACACACCCCTTACCCCAACCCTCGATTTGAACAGTAGCCATAGCTGACCCTAACCTTCGACTCGTAAACATCCCTCATGAAAATCAACTTATGAATAAGGGCCTTGTATACCTGGCCTCAATAACGGCAACGTACACTGCAGTAGGGTGGGTTACACACACAAATATATGAGTTAGTTTGGGTTCGGAATAGTATAAGACATTAACAAAAATCAACAATATAAGTGACGTCATAACAAATATCGATACTGGAAGGGTAAACATGTATTTTCCATTCTGTGTGTACTAGTCGTCTAGGACCTAGGTCACTTATGCACGGAAATTACTAGTGCAACTCTCTTACGTATATATTCATACCACATTGCCAATTGTGGAAGATTCAAAGCCCCATCACAAATATATTTTGTGGAAATACATTGCAGAATAAATATAAGGGAGTCACGCGTGTTACGTTACACTAGCATGTGCCTATGGCTTACACATCGTGATTCACAAACTCGCACAAAGCACTCAGTATAATCTTACTTATTTCAAATCTTCTCAACTAGCTAACTTGTTGTTTTTTAGTAACTAAAAACTATTTCTGGCAGCTAGAACAGTCAATGATATTTATTTGAGTAACCTTTCACGTTTCCGCGTATTTCAATCACTTGCATCAAACAAATGATGCGTACTTCGAACCAATACTTTTATTTATAGACGTGCGACTATTTGTTGTTCAACTATGTAGCTGTGATATCTAGTGGTAATAGAAACTCGCGATATTCAATAAGAATTGCGTTGCGATTGTTAGATAGGTTTTCGCTGTTTCCTGCGTCCGTTAGCTGGCGCGAGCGAGTTGTTATAATACAGGTAGATCCTCGATATACGAATTTAATTCGTTCCGAGTCGGAGCTCGTATTCCAAATTACTCGTATTTCA
>QXVX01003170.1:13132-23264 GCA_013436065.1 Halocynthia aurantium
TCACGTGATATTGCAACAACAGAAAACGAGTCACGCTCCATTGATTTCAATAGCTAATTTTGCAAAATGAAAATTTTGAAATATGAATTGACTTGAACAAAATGTGAGAAACCTACAATACATAAAAGAGTTTCATACCGTATTAGCTGTACACCAATAATAACAACACAAGTACAAGTGTCTACTAGCGATGTTCTTCGCTACGTAAATACTTCACTATACGGGCAGGGATTTTGTACTCAAAACTTAACCAATTGAGCAAACTCACATCCTCCCGGGTGCATCGCCTCATCTAGAATTGCGGAGCAATTTCCAAACTATACAGGTTTAGCATGAAGATCTTTAAACTAGTTCCCAAATAAAAGATACCCACTGATGGCTGCTAACCAACTGAATGAATTTCACCCAGACCACTCAATATGTAGCAGAAAAACATATATTTCATGTTTACAGAAAAGTATCCCAAGACTAGGCCCTTGAAAAATACAGAAGCAACACCAAACTGTATTACTGTACTATCAAAATGTATAAATTATCAGCCCTATTTTGCAACATGCAACTGCGGAAGCACCTTCAAAGTTTACTTGTTTGTGAACCAAGGAAAAACATAAATGTACAGTAGTAAGGATCATTGCAACACAGTTGTGAATTTACAAACAAAAGAAAGCATTGGCTATGCTTCCCACAAATATGGCATCCATCTTTTAGATGGCTTTACAATAACATCAACTCCGAAATCAAGTTGATAATAATCTTTTAACAGTGGTTTTACAGGCACTTGTACACTAAGTAACACAAATATTGTACTGTACAGTACCAGCAAGTTGACATGGGCACTCATTCCGAATTAGAAGGTGGCACAGTACTTGAAAGATGCAGTACAGTGGTATTACAGGCACTTGTACACTAAGTTACACAAATATTGTACTGTACAGTACTAGCAAGATGAAATTGGAACTGATTCTAAATTAGAGAAAATTAAAGCTTGTCAAATACCAGTAATGGTTTACTAGAATTCCAAAAATCCAGTCTCCTGAAACAACAGCATAAAATTAGTTTACAAGTACGGTTGCCATCCTGCAAACATTAAACACAATTTCTCAGGATCCGTGGCTTGCTGAATCAACAGATTGACTTGCCCTTTAACACTTAACACCGTCGAAAACTCCAATCCCCTTAGTTTTTCTTGAACTCGCAGCAGAGCCCTTTCCGCAAGTGAACTGCGATTTGTTTTCGTAGTTGTGTGAACGACCGTGGTCTCTTCCATCAGCTCGGCGGCAGTAGAAACGTTCATGATCGATGAGCACACAGATTCTTGATTTGTTTCTGAAGGCCGTTGCAATGTCATCGCTTTCTTAGGTGTCATCATCCAGTCGTGCAACGGATCATGCAGTAAAACTTCAATGATGGTGGAAATTATTTCACTGGAGTTTCGTATAAGGGTCAGGGTTCTCTCGCAGTTTCTTCTGAAGGTGCCCTCGACCCCCGTTACCCCGAATCCGTCAACTATGTCCCGGGTCAATCGGAAGGGGACTTTTTCAGGAGTAGGAAGACAATGGCCTTGCTCAAATGCTACACCGAGATCAATGTGGATGAGCTCCGCCGTGGCAGAATCCATCAGGATGTTCTGCACGTGCCTGTCTCCAAGACCAAGAACATAACCAACCATAGACGAAGTAGCAACGCTCTTTGAATAAGCTAATTTTCTTTTGAACCAGTCGGTAGGGTCAAGAAAGTTTTCATAAAAGAAATGTTTCAGTACCGGCCTGAATTTTGCACAGATTTCCTTGTACACTGCACGTTTCTTCTGAAATGTTTCTCGGCCCGTCGATCCAAGCTTCTTTCTGCATTCGGACGTGAGCCAATCCTGGGGTCGGAATCTGTGATGCGCCCCGTAGTCCTTGGGTGGCGTCCCGGTTAAGTATGTTCCTATTGGTATCGTGTTCTCACACCATTCGACCAGACCCGAGTGCTGGGACAAGGGGACCACTTTGTACGTCCTCATACGAAGATCTTGTGAATCTTTCTCTTTGTGAAGAAGAGTATTGACGACCTGGAAAACTTGCTCCATTACCGCATCCTGTCTAAGATCATCCTTGCCTTTGACGAGATGCTTTCGTTCCAAACCATCCGACCCCACGGCGATCAAGATCTTCGGGACGTTGATTCCCCCACACAGTTTGAACCACTGTCTGAAACAGATTAAGGTCACGACCCCTTTTTCATATTTACATCCTTTGTCGACGGGAACGCACACAGTTGGAATCGGGACCTCTCTGAATTCGCTAGGACAAGGACTGGTACATCCGATGGTACACAGTTCCTTGAAGTGCAGAGATCGAGGGATCTCTATCTCAGCTCCGCTTGGTTTCTCCTTCGGATTTACTTGATGATTTGCAAGTTGTATGTAAGCGCTGTACACAAATTCCATGCAGCACATCAGCTTCGTCTTTGACTTTTTAACTTCGTTCCATACTTTCTTTGCAGCCTCCACTCGCCCAGAAGCTTCCACGTTCAATCCTCTTGCTTTCCCGGACTTGCCTTTCCGCGGAGTGTATTCTTCATCTTTGTGAGCATTAACCAGAGCCAGGATGATGTCCAGGACATGGTAGGGATGGTCCTTTGCCACTCTACATAGGAGTTTCATTAACACTGCTTGAAAACGGGATTCGTTCGCGTTCGATGTCAAACGTGCTGCAAGTTGGTAGGCGGAATGTACAAAATTATGAGATCCGATTGATTTGCATGCCCCTTCCATCAGCTTACACACCGTATCGTTATTAACGTTAGCAAACCAAAGAGAACAAACTCTGTACATTAGCAGCTCGTTTGAATCGCACACGTTCAAACATTTTATGTACGATTTGAGAGCAGACTTTAGAAACCCTTCTTTCCTATGCAGTATATTAGTGAAGTCGCATTCGTCTATTTCGAAATTTTTTTTCAGCATATGCTTATACTTATTTGCAGGACCGCTGCTATTTTTCTGTGCGATTTCGAGCTCCGCCTGAGCTTCGCGCACCAGTAACCGTTTGCGTTCGAACTCGCTGGATTTCATGTAGTGTATGACCTCTTGATATTGAAGGTCTGCAAATTTTGCTAAGGATTCGAAGCCCTCTTTACAAAGGGAAGATACGAGAGTTCCTTTGCCAAGTTTTTCAGCTATATCAACCGCCTTGCTCAAGTAATTCTCCATTATAGAGGAAGGTCCTTCCATTTTAGATTCATGCAGCCATTGACCTTGTGTGTGGAGAGCTCTAGCATATAAATAAGTCATTGGATGATTGTCTTGTCTATTCATGGTGCTGAGTTTTTCGCATATTCCTTTCACCATAAGCAGAGCCTGTGATTGGTTACCAGAAAGCCACTGCACTCTTGCCTCCTCCATCGAGATCTTCATGTAAGTGTAATGAGCATTCACATCAGAATCGCATCGCGATAGTAGTTTTGATTTTAATATGTTATTGACTTGCGAAGCCATCTTATATTGCTTTGATTCTATCAGCAATTGAGACTGCATTTCCTGAGCTTCTTCCTGGTTCCTGGTGAATCCTTCAAGAGTCGTCTTATATTGCTTTGATTCTATCAGTAATTCAGATAGCAATGAGGGAGTTTCTTGCGGGTTCGTGGTGACAACCGCGAGAGTACGTGATTGGATCAGCGCCGACATTAGTGAGTCGCGGACAGAGAAGAGTAGTTCTGAACAATTGTAACGCCCTTTGAAGAGGGATTTTTTCTCCAGGGGAATTTTTTTCCATGATTTCAAGACCACGTTTATATCTGTGGTGATAGTGTCCGGATCATTCCGTGATATCACTTCGTGAATCGATTTGATTTGTTGGAGAGCCATCAGCTTAGCCAGGTCTGGCTGGATGCAGTGATCAAGATGAAAATGATTAAGGTTATCTTGCAAGGATGAAATAATCTGCTTCCTTAATAGGGTTAGATGGCGGCCAACGAAAGCGTGAAAAGTACTTATCCCTGCCAAACAGTTAAACACTTTTTCATGGAACCCAGAATCCTGATCCCTATGGGTGAATTGCTTTGAGGGGTCATCACCCCACTGCCCTGCTTTCCAAGCAGCTTCGTACTGAACCTCAGCGAGCCACTTGTTCCTTTCCATATCGTCATTAGATTCTCCTACCCCTCTTAGATTTACGTCAGAAAGAAGTCCTTTCCTGTAGGTGGCGCTGATGTGCTTGAGTCCTGAAAAATGCAATGCTCTCAGAACCTCACCAGAAACAGTTGACTCCTTGCTTGCCTTTGCGTTGTATAAATAAACAAGTTCATTCCAGTTGTCTTCTTTTTTATAGATAGCAGCCATGATATCATCGTCGACCAAACTACTGCTGCACAAGCCATGCAGAGAGTCAGTCTCATTAATAGCGGTATACGACTCCAACAGAATCACTTTTAATTTGGACGCTTCATCACTTCCAATATTACTCAGCGCAGACCCACAGCTTTTACTATCCTCATTCTGTCGAGAATTTATCCAAATTTCGGCGAACAAGATTGCCATGAATGGTTGCTTGCAACGCACAGCTATTCCAGCAGTGTGCAGGTAGTTCAAATTGAGCCAGAAATTATTATCCCATGATGTAGTTGCTTCCTTTTTGGCCCTTTTCGCTCGGTCCCATGACATGCTGGGCCTGCTTTGACGCCTTAAAAACTGTATGACATGAAGAATCCTCTGGAGGCTTAGAACGTTGGGCGACTTTCCTGCATCAAATCCTGAGAGAGCCGAATCGAAAATATCATTCACATAGGTACTGAGGTAAGTATGGTGTTCTCCCGTGTCATCGTTCTTCAGCATATCGTGAAAAATATGAGGAAGGAGTACTTCGCAAAGACTGGGAGAGTGCTGGCAAATCGGCTGCAGGATAACGAACACCCTGTTGTCGCATAATTCACAGAGACGGGAAGCTAACTCACATATCCATATGTCATATTTAGCATAGCAATCGGGTGAAGGATGGTCAATGGTACTTTGACTGCTTTGGGTTACAATCTTACACCTAGGATTATTTTTGAAAGTGATCAAAAAAGGATAAATAAATTCCTGGTAGAACACTTCTGGGTCCTTGTTCTGTTGGCAGTATTTGGGGAACAGAGGAAGCTCACACAGCTGATAAAGACACTGAATGGCCTCATTTGAGTGAACAGGATTGAAATCAGTTATCTGATGAGTTAGGATCCTGAACACAGTGGACATGAAGTCTTCCTCCACTTTAGGAACCTTATCCTCCTCCACTGAAATAGAATCTTTCGACATGATGGTGCATAAGTGCGAAATGCAAAATGCAACTTCATCCGTGTTAAAATTTTGGGACGCAGAAATCTTGAAAAGCATTCGCAGAGTAGTTCTTGCATCCTCAGGATCCAAACTTTCAGAATCTCCAGGGGCATCTTCAGAGGATATTATCGTAGATTTCAATAGGTTTGCGAGTTTTTCAATTACCTGGCTGAAGATCAATCGGTAATGATTGTGTATGTCGAAAGTGTTCATTGAATTAACTAAATTTTTGAAAACTTTCAAGCATAAAGACAGGTCGACTTTTTTTTGCAGCTCAGGCATGAAATACGTGTCGGGAAAGGGAAAAAACAGGTTGAGGTCTGAAGGAATTTTAAGGTTTATTTGGGCACACAAATATTCGAGTTTCCTTTCTACATCATCCAATGAAGTTGGTTTTTGTTTTTTAACATATTCTTTCTTTTCTTCCTCAATTTGCAGGATCATAGTCGCTACTGTATTCACAAACGGGACTAACGTGGTCCAGCTTTTCTCTCCAGCATAATGTCCCGATGGATAATGGCCCCAATAAAAAATGCGAAGAGCGTTGTCGAGTGTATCTATGCATGCTATGAGACAGGCATGCAGTTCCCTTTTGTTACAGTACTGTGGCAAAACACGCTTCTTCTTGCAGCACAAGAACGCTACATAATAAGACACCAACTGTATAATGTCATGGAAAAGATAAGTAAGCCAGGTGGTTGATATCCAATCAGGACTTGGTGCTCTGGCATAAACCATGGAATTGAAAATTTCTGGAAGGATGCGCAATGCTTTGCGAAGGTCGAATATATTTTTCGATTTGACGAGGTATCTTCGAAAACACAGCAGGATTTGGATCAGCGTCTGGAAGTTTTTTTTATCGTCGAATAAAACGCTGTATAAGCAATCTCGTGATGGATGAATTGAAGGCACTGGGTCCTCTTGATTGCAATACGAATTGTGAAGATGACTTACTTGTTTGCTATACTCAAGGCTATATCTATGAGCAGTAGCACTTGAAGATTGAAAAAATATACTGGCAGCAATTTCAGAGTAGTGGTCCTGACACAGCCGATGTAGAGTGTTCTCCGTCCCCATAATGCTATTGAGCATTAAACATTGCTTCTGCAACTCAGCTAGACTTCCATTTTTGTCTTGGATCATTGCTAACATAGAGGAGACAATATCAGCTGCCGAAGAATCCACCAAATCCTTCAATTTAGCATTGACAGATGTATCACTTGTGTCGCACACAAAACTGCTACTGATTGTAAGTTTCAATTCTTCCACGTCCCACGCATTGCAAAATAAGAACGGAAAAATATCATTCTTGTAACGATTGCAGAAATCCTTTGAATTGATGCATTTGAACAACATGTATGGGAATTCTGTTATGGCCTGCTCCACATGTTTCGGCCTGTCCTTCAACCAATCTCCAAAAATGGATCTCAAATGTACTTCCAAATAGCGGACGCTTGCGTTGTGTTGATTTCCTTTATTTTCAAGGTCAAATCCTGTTCGAGCACAGTTAGAAGAAATGCGTTCAACGCAAAAGTCGAGCAGTTTCTTCACCGTGACCTCGCACTCTGCCGAAGCGTTAATACAACCTAATGAAGCCAGAAGACAAAGCACTTTTAGAGCTTCTTTTTCTGTTTGGTGACCGCTATAAGGAATTGAGTTAGAGACAGCGTGAAGAAATGCCGATAGCGTTGATATATATCGTTCAGCATCATCTAGTGGTGACATCTGTACTACGGACCCATCATTGTTCGACGGGGATGATCTTTGCTGAAAAAATACCTTCACAAATTCAGCAACACATGCTACAGCAGTTTGTTGCATTTGCCTCCATTTATCCGTCTCCTTCTGTTGCCTACAGCTAATAAGAAATCCATGAGCAAGATCCTCATCTGATGAATCTGATGATGAATCACAATTGCTCACATAATTTGATGATTCCTCGCACTTCTTTGCCATATCACTTATTCTTTTCTCAGACATCAGTTCTTTTACCATCTCAGCGCACAGCAACTGCACACCAGCATGTCTGTCATTGAAAAAACTCAGCATACCAGCAAGCACATCGCTGTTCAGTGAAAAATCCAATAGTTTCAGCCTGGTGCAACATTGTGTTGCCCTTGCAGGATCGACGGGCACTCCCGATTGTAGTCTGGCCATGAAAATCGCAAACAAGCAATGAATTATAGCAGCGCGGACACGAGGTGCGCATTTATTTTGCAGGGACAGTTTCCAGTAAACTGTGATTATTTTCGTAGCTGTCAATATTAATAATGTTTTCATGTCTTCGGGACATTCTTTCTCAGTAACATTGGTCAATAGGAACGATAAGAGGAGTAAAAATTCACTGCATACTTCTTGATCCCGGTAGCAGTTCTTAAAAACGCTCTTCAGCAGTTCAATCACTTGTGAAATGGCGGCCAAGTCAAGCTCATGGCAAGCGTCCGAAACCCCTTTTAGAAGGGAATACAAAACTTGAAGATGCGAGGGGTTGGTTGTATCGCACAAATCTACGAGTACAGTGATGCAATTAACTAGGTGATCTTTTACTTTGTGTTGAATTGAAATAAATGATATGAAGTCGATTGCGTTGCTCAAAGCGAGGTTCGCATTGCAAAGGAAATGATGTGGGTCGCTTCCACAGTCACAATTCTTCCCATCTATTGCAGCCGGTGTTACTGTACCACGATTATCTTTATCAGAGGTGGATCCTATCCCACTATATCGTCTCCTCTTCAAGCCAGGTTCTGCTTCCTGCGTACATTGGAAATCATTGTCGTCGGATCCAGAGAATCCTCCGTTATTTTCCGCCTCTTCCTTTTTGCCGGTCCTCTTTAAGAAAGACTCGACGTAGGACGTCGCTATCGCACCGAACGTATCCAAGGATTTTCTGTATTCTTTGGAAAACTTTGGCAAATTGCTTTGCCCGTGGTTTCTGGGGTAATGGCATAGAGTCCTAATAGAATCAGTAATTTGAAAAAACAAATCCGGGAATGAATCCACCACATTATCATTGGAAACCAACTTCTCTCTTTGGCTATTGCAATACCGTTCGATGGCCAGAGACGCCCTTTCGATGCCGCCTACAAAACGAGAGCTGTATGTAAAATACTCGAAGAGCCGAACGTAAAAGTATCTGAACCTTCCGTGAATTTTTGCCACAAAAAAGCATCTCCTAATGAGTTCTACGATTTTGCTTGAGTTATATTCGTTCCGTTTCTTCTTGATTTCGAACACAACTCTATCAACATTATAGACCATGAACGCAGACACTAGATGCGCGATTTCATGGACCAAATGGATTTTTTCGTTTGTTTTTGTAGGCACGTCATCGGCTGCGATTTGAAAATATTGCATGGGGCTCACGTGTCTCGTATCAAACCATGTTGAAATTTCTGGAGGATCGACGGTCTGCAACCGGAACGGAACTGGAAAAGAAATTTTCTGATTCTCTTTCGTCTCTTCATCGCTTGGAATTTTCCTTTGGCACAGTAAAAGCAGGAAATATACAAGTTCATGGATTGTAGGGAGCTCCGCAGACAAAGATTTTGAAACCCCCTCGTCCAGGGAGAAAATATTCAACTTCGCTATCGAATTAGCGGCCTCGCTAGGGAAACCGATACGGACACAGCCGGCAACTTCATCGGTCTCAATCACAATTTCTTCTTTGCAACCGAATAACCAGTGAAGAATAAATGAATAAAATGGGTATTTTCTATTGATTGAATTTTTCACAAATTCTCTGTTTGAATGGTGGTGATAATGGTTCTTAAGCATCGACATAAACACTTCGTCGTCTGAGTAATTATGCGCGGACCCGTAAGCTTCGACGTAGGCCTTGACAAACTGCAAAGCATCGCTAGAGGGAGCCACGTGCGTAAATAACGTCATCCACAAACTTCTTGTGTTCTTCATGCAACCTGACGTATAAATCAAATTTTTTGATGATGCTTTGTCGAATTGAACTAAGCTTTTTAACAAACGAAAGGCGTGATGCAGGGCATCTTGCTTGCTTCCGTAACTCAGAAAACTGTTACCAACAGTCCACCAGGTTCTCCACGATTCTACTAAATCTCGGCCACTGGATGGGGCATCTGAGTCTGCATATTGCTTGCTACGAATTTCAAACAAAGCAGACACACAATCCACAGTAACATTGATGATCTCAGTCTTGTGAGACATTTGGTATATCTTACACAGCTCTGTACTCAGACTGTCTATTGCATAAGAGCTTATGAAATCGGCAATTTTGGGCAGTAATCTCAGCAGGATATGAAGCCATGCTTCGTACATCCATGCGTAAAGCTGAAAGATAAAAGCGCTTCTTCTTTTGTCTTCCGGGAAGTTGCTGAGGATGGACGACACGTCGCAGAAATCGATTTTGCCTGATAAGTATACTTTATTCGACTCGACCGCGGTAGATATACGCTCCTCCATTCCATAACATTCATTCGATTCGCCCACCCCCAAAGTATTGCTAACTCTTAACCTGAAGAGAACACTGCAAACTTCAGCTGAGAGCTCCAAGCAAGCATCGAAATTAGCAGACTTACCCGCCTTTGAAGCGTATTTAAGTCTAGTCACAAACTTTTTCAACTGCATCTCGCAAGCTGAGAGCATTTTGAGTAGAATTAGAGTCCATTTTTCTGAGTTTGAGGCTCCTTTCGAAGTATCCGTTTCCCCATCCGGGTTGTGTAATTGTATTTGCATGCTCGAAAACTTCATAATTTTTTCGACAGACACTTCGGTGAGAGTCTGACCTGTCGCGATCCATAAACTTAGCAAATTATCGAGACAGGATTCTCCAAGTTCGCAAGACCGCATCCTGAAACTCACCGA
>QXVX01003175.1:0-11769 GCA_013436065.1 Halocynthia aurantium
CTTATGTACATCGATATCGACAATTATTATTGAACACTTTTGCTACCTCACTTTACGACGATATGTTAAATCTAAATCGTTTTCTGTGTAATTTTCCAGTCAGATTTATCATACCGTCGTTAAGGAAGGTAGCAAAAGTGTTCACTTTGCCTAATAATTGTCGATTTCTATGTACATAAGTATATGGAGCTAGGTGTTCAATGTGAACACTGTTGGAAAAAAATCACAAAACTGTATGCTGTTTTTTTCGTTTAGAGCAAAACCGCATCCTAAATCAGAAAACTGGATATGTTTTGCGCTAAACGGAAAAAACAGCATCCAGTTTTGTGATTTTTTTTCAACAGTGTTCCCATTGAACACTTAGCTTCATTTACTTATGTACATCGATACCAACAATTATTAGGCAAAGTGAACACTTTTGCTACTTCACTTAACGACAGTATGATAAATCTGAACGGAAAATTACACAGAAAACGACGATCAGATTTAGCATATCGCCGTTAAGTGAGGTATACTAATCGTAGTAATCGTATACATATAATCAATATACACATACATTGCACAGGGTAACTTTTTTTCGCAGATCCGAGATCCTCCTTTGACTTAATTTCAAAACTTTAGTCTCCTTTTGAGGATCATACTCGGAAGCTTCGAATTATGGTACTCGTGAGCTATCCATTACGCTATTGTGTGGTTACTGAAAGCATAATAATGTGATGCATTATAAAAGATAATGTATTTGAAACGTCAAAAAAATAAGGCCTTAAATAAGGATTAGATTGAGATCCACTTAACAATGTTCCGCAAGTAGGAGCCATGTCAAACTTATGGAGAGCACATTCAGTGGTGAATGCTGTTTTTGTGTTCAGCGCAAAACACATCCATTTTTTTAATATTTAGGATGCGATTTTGCGCTAAACGTAAAAACAGCATCCAGTTTTGTGATTTTTTTTTCCAATAGTGTTCCCATTGAACACCTATCTCCATTTACTCATGTCCATCGATATCGACAATTATTAGGCAAAGTGAACACTTTTGCTATCTCACTTAACGACGATATGTTAAATCTGATCGTCGTTTTCTATGTAATTTTCCGGCCAGATTTATCATACTGTCGTTAAGTGAGGTAGCAAAAGTGTTCACTTTGCCTAATAATTGTCTCCGTTCTGCGAAAAAAAGTTACCCTGTGCATTGTATATGTATATTGATTATATGCATACGATTGACCAAATATATAATTTGAATATTATTTTAAACAGACCATACATGTTTGTCCCTCCTACACTTTTTATGGTATGTAAACTATACTTGTTGCAAGAGACGCATGTGGGTGTATACCAGTATTGATTGCACTTATCCTTCAGTCGGGATTAAAGCGAGTATTTCATGAATGTTTGGTCAAAGAATCATTTGGGAGGTGTATACTTGGCATGGGGAATGCAGAAATTCGGATTAAATTAGGATTATTCTAATCCGAGATTGAACCCAAATCAGAAAACTGGCTGTGTTTCGCGCTAAACGAAAAAAACAGCATCCAGTTTTGTGATTTTTTTCCAACAGTGTTCCCATTGAACACCTATCTCCATTTACTTATGTACAACGATATCGACAATTATTAGGCAAAGTAAACACTTTTGCTACCTCACTTAACGAAAATATGATAAATCTGATCGTCGTTTTCAGTGTAATTTTCTGGTTAGATTTATCATATCGTCGTTAAGTGAGGTAGCAAAAGTGTTCACAAAACTGGATGCTGTTTTTTCCCTTCAGCGCAAAACTGCATCAAATCCCACGGACGCATTCCGGCTTTGTATTTACCACATAATTACCAATATGATGCTTTGGGGCGAGAATGTAGCACCTTCCTCTTTTTTCATTTGTTCGTTACAAAACACACTAGCATCAATATGTGTTTGCTGCGCGCAATTTCCATCTTTGACATCGGCGGTACTTTTGCAATATCGACGCCGAAAGTTACACCCGTCATAAAATTACTTGTTATGTTGGTGTGCTTCTCTAGCCGTGTACGGCAGATATTTTACTTTACAACTAATAAAGCATTGCCTATAACTTGATTGAATTTTTTTATCCTTTCAAGAATACTGTTTGAAAGCGTATTTACTCGCGATCGACCAGGTATTTATTCGTGATCGACCGGTCGATCGACTTGTTGGCCACCCCTGCCCTATAAAGGCTATAATATGGAGATGATGAGTCTTTATTAAGTAACAGACCTTCCTGTGCTGATGAAACTTAAGTCAGTGCTGTTGATTTAAAAATTCAGCTCATGTTATTGGCATGTATCTGTGTGTAGCACATGTATAGTTTGCTGCCAATCACATGCAATTTAGATTGTAGATGATACAGTGCATTGATCTGAACTAAGCACGGTGATAATGTGACAACTTTACAATTGACAACTACGGGAGTTCTGCATAATTGTGTACAATTCTAGTATTGTAAATTAAAATGCAACATTCGCAGGATGCATACCGTATATTTTCATTAGAGTGTATAAACCACGTTTACTGTGCATACGGTAATCTGTAGGAACATATATATGCCTTGTGGATAGTTTAAGCCTGATATCAGATCTTCATATTACAATTAAACTTGCATAGGAAATAATTCTCAAGATTCTTACATCCCCATTTATACTGAAAGAGAATCTACGAGTGTTACAACGTTTTTCAGTATATATTTCAGAGTTTCAGGTAGGAATGAGGCTCCGAACGCAAGTCTTGATAATAGTCTACGCATTCAGGTATCATATACAGGAATACATTTTACCTACCTTTCTGATTTAAACTGACACCACCACCTTCTCACAGATTTCCGACTCCAATCTAACATCTCAACAAAACAATATACCTTGTTCCTTGCGTTACCGCACACAAACAGAACTAATCTTCCGACACTACTAGACTGTGATTGGCCGAAGTTAATTAGGCGTCACCATCATGTTTTTAACCAACGAAGAGTCTCTTAGCACTCACATCAGCAGTGTTAAATAGAAAACATTTCCCAAACGATTTTAATTGCAGTTTTTTAAAAGGAAGGCACAGTCTTGAAAACGAAAATGAAACGACAAACATTACTACATGAAACACTAAAGATGATGCGATGAAATGAAAGGTTTGCCCGGTGAGAAATCCGTCTTAACTTCTAAAAAGAAATTCCCACTCAAAGAAAGGCAGTAAATTGCGTCTGATGGTAAAAAGGGGAGTAACAGGCAAGCGAAGGAATATGCTTGCAAAAGGATCACTAAATCAACTCGGGATCCGTAACGTTAATAAATATACACCGCCGGTTCTTAATTCGAGATACAAACGTTCAAACAGACGCGCTCGCTCTTTCTAAAATGAATTTACACCTGTATTTTTCATTCCTTGTTGTTCAGTAACTAGATATTTGATCATACAGACATTCTATACACGTTTTTATGACTTAATCCTAATTTAACCAGCCAATTCATCCATACGCATGCTATTTTGGTAACAGAGGTTGCAACTTGGAAAGGTTGAGCACTTCCTAAAACGGGAAACGAAATATATAAATACAAGTGAACAAAATATCACTATTATGGCACAATTTTCGATAATATTAAAGTGAAACAACTTCAATTCGAGTCAAGCGTTAGAGAATACCGCAATGTGATGCATCAAGCAGAGTACTGATAGTATAAAGGGAAAATCTATAATATAGATAACACGAATATTAACAATAATAATAATGCCTAATAAACCAATACTGTCTCTCTTAACATTATTTCCCATTTTTCCAATTCCCATCGATTTTTTACACAGTAACATAAAATCATTTCGAAGGTAGCAATGTGGTTCATGACAAGTTGGTACATATTAAGGTAAAGTTCGAAATCCAATTACTCAAACAGCCACATTGTACTTGTATTTAATATACAGTACTGCATAGTGTCGCCAATTCTCCAGCAAACTTCTCGACGATAGGTGGTTATCACAGGGGCCCAAATAGGATGGATAAAAATAACTTCTTAAAAATGGTCACGGAATTCTCCTGCTTCCATCGGTCAAAAGATCGATCCCAATGCGATACAGCAATTACATCTTCTCCGAAATACGACATTAATATTTATAAATTCGTTCTCCTCTGATAATAATTTTTTTTCTTTTGCATGCTACTTTCAAAATTTAGCGACACTGCATGGAAAAGAATTCTTTACTAATTTAACCAAGTATTTCGAAATATGACAACTGAAGTACAGTATATCTATTGTCAAGTGAGAAATCAGGCCGTTCTGAATTTCCAAAACGAACTGCAATGAAGGGAATTGTCATTTGAAAGACTTGCAGATTTGAATCGAAAAATATGAACTTCGAAGCAGCAGTATAATTAAAAAAATACTAATCACAAATAGCATAGCATTTAAACGACAGCTGCGTTAGGGAGGGTCTGTGCCTGGTATATTAACAGTACTCGTCCACGAGAAAAATTTCAGCACTATATTTCCATTCGCGAAGGTATTCATCCTAGTTTCGATCTATAATTTCAGCACTTTCTTTTCCGTTAACCCCACGGGAATCATTCGCAGGAGGAAGCTCACTTGAACTTTCGGGAGGAAGATTCCTTTCTGGAGACACCTGACGCACGGAGGATGCTGTACCAGAAGAACCGGCGGGGGAACGACAAGGGGTAGTTAAGGAAGTAACGGATACTGTGGAAGACGGTTTATAACTTAAGCTAGCAGAAGACTGGCCCCCAGCAGCAGCTAATGGTCCTTGAGGGGCTCTAACAAAAGCGGGTATGGACGAGGCAGGGCTTGCCATTCGAGTAGGGTCAGTGGGCGAATGCTTATTTTGCGGGATAGGTGAACTCTCTGAACTGCTACCGCTAATTGTTCTGGTCGAAGCCTTGCTACTGGCAGACGACGTTCGCGATGTTCCACTAGGATCCAGGTTCGTGGTTGCAGATTCAGGAAAAACCACTCCCTTTGCTTTTATTCTCTGGCGTGTGGGAACAGAAGTCTGAGTTGGAGTCGGGTAGAGCACGGTCGATCCCGGCGCGGAACCGCTTCCAGGTTGCGCTTGGGATTTTCCGATTCTGTGATTGCTTGAAACGCCATTGCTCTGCACGTGAAAACGATCGCGGAGAGCTGGACTTTCGGCGTAATGATAATCGCGCGGAATTATCGAATTTTGTAACGACGACATGCTGGAGGCGATAGCACTGGAATACGACGGTAAAACGTGATTTGGCGGGACCACGTCACGCGATTCGTTTTTTACGGGTATCGACGGGTTTGTCGTCGTCTGCAATTTGTTCCATATATCGCCACCTAGTGCCTTTTTGAAGTGGTCATCAACTGAACCGGTAATGCTCACTTTATTTTGAGTATCGGGAACTTTGTAATCTTTGCCGAGTGAACGTCGAAAATGTTCCTCAAGAGCACTGTCTTCGTCTAGATATAAAAATATTTTTTTAATAAAGAGTAACAGAAAAGTTTAATGAATTTCTGTAACGTAATATTGCTTTTATATATACGAAAGTCGCTACTTTGTGAGATAGAGCACACGTGGCTGAGAAAAAAGCTGCGAGTTGTGTGTTGTTGTTGACAGTCACGCACCAAACGATGGATTTGCGAACTACACCATTCACGCACATTTTTAATGTTCGCGGCCGTGTTCGTAATACGAATGTTTGTATCTAGAGGACATACTGTACTTGGAACCCAAAGCACACGCATTCTCTTTGTTTACTCACCACGTGGACCCACATTTACACCCACAAAACTTGACTATAATAAACCCATAATTTCACCTCTTCCTTATAATTCTATAGTGTTTACTGAAAAAGTCGAGGAAGCGTTATCTATGCACGCAAGAAAGCAAGCATAAACAAAACATCAATAGCGGCAAAAAATTACTGTTATGTTCCAGCGTCCGCTGCGGATAACAAGTCATGGATGGGTGGATACAGAAGACGAAATACTTCGACTACCTCGTTGTGCCAACAAGCGAGTCAGGAAACACCCGTATTATAATGGAAATCTGCCACGCCCCGAAACCACCCCTGTTTTCTCTCTGCCATATATCTGTCAGCGCATAACCTTATTCTTTCGTGTTGAGGTTTGCGAAAGCCGGTTTTTCTCTGACAGCAATCTTGCTTTTAAATGGCGAAAGACGAATTTTCAATGTACAAACCGCTCAAGTCTTGTTTGAATGTTCTGTTCATTACTCTAGGGGGCGCAAAATAAAAAAGGGGTCGGCGGAACAAGCGCCAGTCTGGTTGCTACCCTGAAGGAGCCACTAGAGAGGTGGTGAGGATAAAAACGAGGATAAGTGGATCAAATTCTCCATTGCGGTTTAAACTCTGGGAGAACTCAAATTATTTTAGGTGACGAGCGAACTAATTTTCTGTCACACACATTTGCTGCACGGCGAGGTCTCAAACCATAATTTCCAAATAATTAATAAATAGGAGTTTTCGCAGGGTCGTGTTTCCCAAGACTATGAATTTGTGGAGCATAATAATATCCGTATATACAGTGTCAAATAAATCCGCAGGTTGATGTAAATTATATATTTGGACAATTGCTGTCATTTTCAAATTTTTAGTAGATTTATAAACCATCCTAGAGTACAGTATATTGCAGCACAATTAGTGAATTTACAAAGTAACTAAGTCACCCATACCGCTTGAGAATACTGAATTCGCCATTACACCGGCATCGAGTTCTTCCGCCCGCATGTATTATAACTTGGAACCAACAATTAGGAGACCGGTAAATTTAATTACTGACATGAAATTAAAAGAGACTCATCTTCTGTCCAGTATCTCGAACTGAGAGAATACTTCTACTTGGACTGGATAATCTCGTAACAATGCAACATTATGCCAGTTCAAATAATAGGGTTTGCCTAGCCCTAGAGCAGGGGTTCTTGAACTTGAACCAGATCCGATCAATGTCAGGGGGGCGTGAATTTTTTTCAAAGATGTAAGGGGGGCGCAGCCAAAAAAGTTTAAGAACCCCTGCCCTAGAGAGATTCAGCTCAATGATAGTTAATGTTGCGCTATCGAGCTAACTGCGACTTTACGAATAAACGTCCGTGGGCTTATAAAGGGAAAATGGCATAAACAGCACATGTACGTGAAATAATGTATAACGATACAAGCCTTCAAAAATCGTCGGCCACACGGTTTCATTTGAACCGACTCAACGTAATTTCGTACTTACGAGGAGTGATTAAGAACAAATTATGCACGTGATTCGGTAATCAACTGTATTCTACGCCAGCGAGTGGTGGCCACAAAATAGGCCCGTGGCGGTCAAGAAAATGTCCTAGGTATTGACAATTCATAACTAAAAATTTAATGTCCTTCATCAGAAGAGTTTTCAAAAATCTACAAATTTATTTCAACCGATGAGCTTTATGAGCAATTCTCAGAAATCTACTCAAATATTGCCAGAGGGTGTAAGTCTTTCCAACCTCTCTTTGAATTTAGTCTTCACATAATAAATTTTCGTAGTAGTAGTAGTCGAGTATAAGGCAACCGTTATTAACGAATTTGTAACCACATCAGGCAACTCAATTATCTGCGATGTTAATTAAAAGTCCACGCTATTAGAGGCCGCGGTAATCGGGGGATAATTTGACTGTGCAAAAATTACTCCATCGACTGAAATAATTCGCTTTCTGACGTGTTCCTTGCCTTCGCTTGTTCTGCTAATAACATTCTCTGCACATAATCACTAATTGCTAAGGATTAAAGGAATACTGTCGGACTCGAGATAAAAGTTTCTGGTTGATTACCTTCAAAAACCGCAGGTACTTTAATGTGGGACTGATATTGTCTTCTTCATAATGTGTTCAAATCGGAGTAACCAACGAAAGAAAATGATTTAATCACTCGACAAAAGTACTCTAGTCCTTTGGCCAACTGATGCCTTGGGGCCCACTAAAACTAATCTGACGTAATGGTAAAATTCTTATTTCTTACAAGCTAATATTATGTTATATTTCATGACATCTGGAAATTTCAAAATAGTTACAATAATTGATTATTGAATCATGCTCACATCTCTATAAATTTGGAAATTTGACATAGGGCCCCATAAGTCGGTCCTGGCGATACGTGTAGCATTTGCTGCTCTTGCTACTGTGTAAATCCGTATAAGGAAAGAAATGGTCTGTAGCATAAATTATCAATAAGGAAAATAATGAGGTGTAAGAATCAGTAAATAACTAAAGTTTGTGTTTATCTTTGTGTTGCAATAAAATCGCCATATCTCGGGAGGATCTTGATCAAATTTGGCACGGATATCCAGATGCATCCCACAATGATGCACGAACGAAGAAATTCTGGGATTGGATGAAATGTAATAGTACTTAGGATTGCTCAAACTATCGTTTACCATTAAATGGTTGAATTGACAAAGCCGGGTAGCTTTTTTTCGTTTAATAAAACTTTTCTCAATAGGCAGTAAAAACATGTTCAGTTCAGAACACAAGCTACCTACCCTCTTTCAAAGCAAATTTAAAACTCAATATTTTATAGCCCAATCTTATTTTCAGAAAAAAATTTACAGCATGGTGTACCACTATTGCTACCTCTGTACGATATTTTCATGATATATTAATTTTTTTACTGGCATGGTTTTCGTCTTTCAGCATAATTTCCGTTTCTGGATACTCTCTGTACATGAAGTCAGGCATAAGAAGCCAATCACTAAAGCGCCGACAATAAAAGCTTTCCGCCCGCTTGTCAACGCTCAACTGAATCACAACGGCCAAGAAGATCATCTTATTAGCTACCGTAAGTTTATTGTTGGGTGGGAACTGTTCGATTTCAACACATACAGATATTGAAAAAGAAAAGTTTTCAAAGACACAACATCACGAGGGCATTGACAGGGTTTCAAGGAAACGGAAAAACTGAACCGTCGCATTCTCAATCTTTGGACCACCCTGTATGCCGTGATCATCGAAAAAATCCATTGTCGCTATAGCAGAATAGTTTTGCACGGAAATTGCGGGTAAATAATATGGTTTACGGAGGTACAACGGCTTTACACAGGTAACCGCGTCGTTAGCTGAAGAAACTGTAATTCTATGATACCACTTTAAGGCTTTAGCCGACTAACCCAAAGTACTTACAAATGGGATGTTCTGAAAGGAATTACTTATGGAAGAAAATCGCTCGCAAACATATGGTAGCATGTGCTTATTGGGAAGGTATCAAAGTGCAGTCACATAATGATGGCTGGAATATGCGTTACCTGGATCTCCTTATAACTCTCGTTTTATTAGTAAGAGTGAGTAGGCATAAAACCAGCAAGAGCAGTATTTCCCAGGAGCCAAGGTCGGAACATATTGAACAACGACGAACACCAACATTTCTGGCAAAAAACAGGGTACTTTTTCCCCCCCACAAAAACGACGAAAACCGTGGTTCTACTGTAACTCTAGGGTTTCCACCCTGCCCGATGGGCCCATTATTATCAGCAATGGCTTATAATATTATTATCGGCAACTAACAAACGCACGCACAAAATGACGAAAGATCACTTGATCTGTATCGATCGGGTCTTGCCATGGTAAGCCGTCAACGAAAAACCTCTTCACGGTATCTAGCCAGACGTTTTTGTCCGCTAGATGGCGTTGAAGTGGTCATAAGTACGATTTCATCCCCATTATTTATCCATGCATTACGGATCCTGGGATGAATCTATATCCCGTACTTAAGTTGCGTTGGTGGCGATGTTGTTTGGAGTCAAAACTAACTTTCACGCACATTATATAGGATATTGAGAGAGATTGTACACATTAGCTGGAGCATTCACACAGAATAATAACAGCATCAAGAGTTTGTTGCTAGTATGGATTCAAACAACATTGTCGGTAACGTACATTTTGATAACGGGAAAGAATTTTACTCCAACGATTACTACGAGCATGACGACACGTTACAAAAAGGCGATTTAGCGCAAATATTTATTTATATATTTTTGATACAGGTTACTTACGCCTTTAGCTAACAACATAAACCTGGTGATGTCATCACAAGCATGAACTCAACGCATTAACTCTGAAGTAAATATTTCGCAAGAATTTGCCATCTAGTTACTTCAAAACACAATGACTGATATAGAAGAGACGGCATTAGAAGTACCAAATTCATCATAATTTACGAGCTCATGACACAACAATAATGTTGTTGGAAGTCTGGGAGAACAATCCTAAGTACACTGTTTTTCTGCATTGCACATTCAACCATATAGACCACTGGAGGGACACAATCCTACATGAAAAAAATACCCATAGAGTCGCTGTAACAAATACGCAGGAATAAATGTTTCAAAATTTAAGGATTGTTTGACACTATTAATGCTGCATCGGACTGGTATGTGGTCATGTTACATTCAGTGTTAAAGATCATTATTAGCTTCGAAAAATAAGACTTTTTTTGCCATTTTTACTTGCTCAAGCATTATGGAATGGAATGCATATGGATCCATGTGACAAATTTGATGAAGATACGAGAAATGGCGATGCTGTTTCAAAAGCAACTTAACAGAAAACAAACTTTCGGACTTAATTATACAACTGCTTCAGATGGAAAAGGATGTGGAAAGATATGATGCACATACGTCATTAGTAATATATGAGTCAAGTTAGCATGAATGATGGCTCAGTAGATAAACATCAGTTAAACCGTCTTATTATCTGATTACCTTTACCTACACAGCACGCAGATGATAAAAAGAGTCAATAGCAAGAGTGCTTACGTAGATGCACTATTTATTTAGGCACTCCGAGCTGTTTATGATTAGCACGAACTCAAGTAGGTTCACCCTGAACACACCGGCGACGAATTCATTTTTATAGTTTCGAAAAAAGAGAACTGTTATTGGAATGAACAAAAAATCTGCTTGGTGTCGCTAAAGTAACCAATAAACCGCTAGAAATAAAACCGATATTCTGCAAAGTTCTCCATAGGCACAGAAATTTTACAAAAAAACAGAATTTTTACTATACAGTAACTTCAAACGCCAGTTTTCTACATATTTTTACCCATATCCCCAATATTTATTTGAACTATTCCACCCTATCCCCGAAATTTTTCTACTTTTGACAAGCGTTCTCTATCCCTATTGAGATCAGATATCAATCAACAATGATCATGTCGTTTATGTTACTGTATATAATACGAACGTTGTGATATGGAACTCTGTAGAATTAATGGAAAAAAGATGGATGACATAACAACTGCCGGGAGCTCGTATACGACGATATCAAGTGACATAATTCGGAAGTACTGTATATGACAACATCAGATAAGCAATATCTTACCAATTTCACGCTAACATTAAAAATTACTATATTGTATGTATTTCAAAGAGTCACGGTTATACAGTTCAGGAACCCATAAACTCGAGGGTTAATTTTTTGAAATTAGAAATTACGTAATACACAAGGTCGATAGTGATCCGATGAAGGCACTCAAAATTCACTTCACAGACGGAACCACAAGAACGAGTACAAACAAGAGTTAACTTAACGCTTAACACTGTCTGTAGATAATACATATGGAGTCAGGTACTCCACAACCTTGATAAAGTTAAGAGTTTCTTCTCAAACGGGCTATCATATCATGACATGTCTTGACTGATTGTAATAATTCTTAAACGGCCGAGGAAAAGTAGATAAAAAAGTACACAAAACTAGGAGTAGACTGACCATACAATCATCGAAAATGGTCTGATCTATGCAGTCAAAATGCAATCACAGA
>QXVX01003176.1:0-10731 GCA_013436065.1 Halocynthia aurantium
TCCTAAAGGGAACTAACCACACATAATGCATTGCCAGCGTTACGAAATCCTCTTCTCTTATCTTGAACAAAAAGAAAAAGGTTCTGGGGTCCTTTCAGGAACATTAGTTGAAAGAGGAAACGCACAAAATATCCCAATCAGGTTTTAAGAGAGTAATAATAATTACAGCGAGTGCTATTGATAGCGCGTTATGTTAATTATCATTTGGTTTTGGGTTGAGTGGCTGTACAATTTTTTCTTACAGTTACTGTAGCTGAATAACGAAGCACAACACAACAACACGTATCAACAGAAATTGCAAAATGAAAGTAGTTACTTCTATCACGATTTAATAACAATCTTTTTTCATTTGTACCTCGGGCTATTGCAAAAAACGCAGATATTTAGCAGAAAGCTGAACAAACACAGTTATTCCTCGGTTAATTTACCAGGTAATGAGATAGAAAAATAGACAGGTATAGGAATATTTTCGCATTAAACCATCTACATTAATTAGATACAATATACTATAAGTTCTCTTACATCTCTGTATGTATAAAAGAGAAAAATTATCTATATTAATTGGAGACGTATTTCTTACAACTTTGCGAGAGGAAATTTTTTCATTTGTTTTCTATACCTTGATGCCTATTTATGAGATCACAGAACACTAAAAATGAGGTTAGCTACGATCTTGCTATTGGTTGTGATTTTTTGTTGCATTATGACGGCACATGGAAGAAGAAGAGGCGGTGGAGGACGTGGCGGAGGACGTGGCGGAGGAGGTGGCGGAGGACGTGCCAGAGGATGTCGTAATGTCATATGTCCCCCGCCATGCAGATGTGGGCTGGTTGTGAAATCTGGGTTTGCATATTTCATATTATTAGGGGAGTAACTAAACTTGCTCGAATGGAAAGTCTTATACGGCAGTTTTGAAGCTGGTCAGAAATATAAATGTTTTTAAAACATTTCCTAACTTTTCCATTATTCAATTTCCTTTTTTTTGTGTATTTTTTACTGACAACCTATAAGCCTTCTTTCGAGCTTACTTTTTTATCATTGATCAACTAAACATGATGGGATGTTACTGGGTTCCGTATGAGGAGTTAGAACTGAGCTAGATGCCTTAACCCACAACGGCTTTATCGAATTTTAACTTATTCCACAGGTGCTGTCCCACATGTATTCATACCAAATGTGGTGGAATATGTGGCCTATGCCCATATGGATATAGCTGCTTACCGAGCCACATACCGAGCTATTCGACTGGCTGTAGCGGAACATGCCGCCGGGTAAATGTGTTTTCAAATTGATATTAATTTTTCTGAAACTTATTTTCGTATATCGTAATTGAACTACACTGCAGGGGTGTCCAAACATTTTGTAAAGAGGGCCATATTTGATAAAGTTAAGATGCCCGCGGGCCAATAGTTCCTTCTGATGATTTTTAACCACAAAAGTTGCATGCAAATATACACTGCTATGCTATACATACTGCTGTATGCTATACAGACTCACTGTGCTGTATCTTGTGTAATGTAATAACGGGAAGGACACAAGATGACAGGTACTGTAGACAACGGTTGCAGCTCGTTTTATTGCCAAAAACTCATATTTGTTCGTTTAAAAGTGCTAGCGGGCCAAATTACATTATATTTATGAAATTTGCCACGGGCAATTAAAAAATGGTTCCTGGGCCGCAGTTGGCCCGCGGGCCGGACTTTGGACACCCCTGCACTACAGTGTACAATAACTTGACATGAAACCATACACTCGTAACTAAAACTCTACACTGATGTCACTTTCTAAGATGTATGAACGAAACCTACTCGTGAGAGAGTTCTGCCACCCAGGATTGCGGTCTCTGCTCATAATTATTAAAATAATCATGCGTTCTCTGCCACGGTCCCACGCCATACTGGCGCTGCGATGCCGTCAGGTCCGGTGTACTTTTGTAGACGACTACTTGCGTATTTTGCCTCTTTTTCTAGAAAGGAATTTAATACGTTTCAAACAACCGAATTAATGTGGTAAAAATAAAGAAAAGATTTTAACTACTTTTTGCTTCCTCGATTTGTTCTTATCCAAAGTTGAATCCTTTTCAGACTTTGAGACAGAATTTTCTAAAGTCAAAACATTGAACAGGTGATTAATACAGGAGATGATGAATTTAGGAATAACCGACAATAACATTATATTAATATGTAACAGACCTTTGGTTCTTGTATTCTTTTTTGATTTTCTCTCTGGAGAGGAGTGTCTTTTAGAACTGTCTGACCTGTGCGGTAAAATCTATAGTAAGAATAAAACTAGCATTGTGCTGCAACTATGCAGAACTCCCAACATTTCTCTGCAAATTAATTCCATCAATTATGGATATGCAACGTGTTTGAAAAAATCTGACACCACATTTGAAATCAGCGCACCAACTATAGTTAATATCAATAAACATTTTCAAGTGTAAGGGAGAAGAAAACTTTACTTTTTCATTTCTTTTACCGTATAACAGAAAGCTCAGAGAGGGGTTTCGATATTAAGTGACAAAGTTAAATAATAATAAATATGAGAGATTTACGTTGTATCGTCTGGCTCTTCTGCGAGAGAGTCGCAAACACAGTCAAGGTATTTGCACATTTTTCACGGTTTCAATTACAATAGACTTCTGCTGTTTCATGGCAGGAATTCTAAAAGGTCATTGCCAATGTCACATACTTTTTACTCTTTCGTTGACTATTTTCTGGATCCCTTGAACTCGATTTGGATCTGGTTGAGTGCTTTTTATCATGTCCATCTGTCGCAGACTTACTCCTTGATCTTGATCTGCTTCCTTTTTTGTTTTCTTTGTTCCCGGAAGATGAAGATGACTGTGATCGTGATCTTAAAGATATACGGATCGCGTTTGAACAATACATTTAAATATTATGTAGCAACAGCTTTAGTTACGCAGTATTCCAGTTTTATTTTTCTAATGTTCTTTATTCCCTACCTCGACCTGGAGGACTCATGTCTCCTGCTCCTGCTTCTTCTTCTTCTGTAATCATCATCTCGTTCTCTTCTTGATCGTTGTCTTCTGTATTTCTCGCTTTCGCCTCTCCTTCGATATTCGTTGTTGTCCCTTTCGTAGCCTCGCTGAATTATTTTGTAATTCTTATCTCGTTTTCTGTAGAACTCGTCATCGCTTTTGCTCTTTTCCTCCCTATTCAGAGTGGAATCGTATTTCCGCTGTTGTTCGAGCATAATACGCTCAGATTTGATTTGTTCCATTATTTCTTCGGCGGATATCGGAGCAGGACCAGGAACGCTATTTCCATATTTTTGCCGATATTTCTCGGCGAACTGATCGTCTCTGTACGACGGGAACTCTCGTTCGGAGCTTATTTCCGCGCCCATGTCGAATGTTAATATGTAATACTGACAAATCTTCAATACTGGAACGGATTTCCTAGCTTTAAATCAAAATCTAATACAAAGTACGTTTACTCATTACTGGACGACATTGCGATCCAGAACAAATCACAGTTTTTGTTCTGTAAATAGGAATTAGTAATAGGAGGTTAACAGTATATATATCTATTCTAATTACCAGATTAAGCGACAATAATAACTCGTTAAGAGACTAATAATAACAATAACCGGAGAAAAGTGATCACGCAGTTTTGATCACTAGCTTTTAGGGTATAATAGTGTAAATCCAACTCGTTGTTTCTTGTACGTTATCCACTCCTTTGAGGCAAAAATGGTATAATAGACACTATGTCATCATCATAGACATTGTACAGTATCATCGTATTATAGTCACCATCGTCATGGATCATCGCAGCAAGGACAAAGGAGCTAATGAGTTCCCACAATAGGCGAAAATATTCTTTAATAAATGATTTTTCATTTCAAACTTAACCATATACGTTAAAATCACGTTGTATAGGGAGACAGCTACTATTCGCGGTGAGTTTAGTAACGTATCCCACGTCAATATTGGGGCCGACTTTATATACTGTGCATAGGTGAAACGAGAATCAAGGCTGAAGAAAACAGAGAACAATTACCACCGAACGATACAAGTTTTTTCTCCACCATATGCCAATAACGTTATTCGATCAACACGTCCCTGAAGGTCCTGAAAACAAAAGCCAGAGGTCCCAGAGGAATATTCGATCGGTATTATCCTTATGTGAAAATACACGGTTGTGACGTCAAAGACCTCGGGAACAAGATTGACTTCAAAGTCGTTTATAAATTACTGCATTTATACATAGAATACTCAGAACTAAGGTCTAGGCTAGTGCCAACTGTGCAGTACATCTTTTCATCGATTAGAGCTCCTAAAATTAGGAATATTTCGCTGCCTAATCTCATTAAGTTCGTAAGCATCAAATCACACCAAAAATTGTATTTCTTGGACTCAATCTATTACTCATCATCTACCTCCTAGTTCCCCAGTAACAATGCTCTTCGATTAGCGAATTTTTAATTTACGAGCTAGTTTCAATAACGGAACTCACTCCTAAATCGAGGAAGTGGTGTACTAAGCTAGCCATAACTATGTGACGTAATCAGTAATCACGTTACCATTGCTGATAAAAATTAAAACAATGTATCCAGTGTTATTATATTAACTAAAATCGTTCATGTGAAAAGACTTCTATTACTCATAATCTGTAAATTTATTCGTCTAGCATCCATGTAGTTCGTTGGTGAGAATGAAATTTTATACAGCTGAAGAGAACCACTCATTGTGCTTAAGAGCGGCGTGCTAAGAGATAAAACGATAATACCGCTGATCAGACAGTGCTATCAATTCCTAACTACATTATTTCCCTTGAAAAAAACTGCCGCTACCTGGTCTTCAAAATCTGACAATTCTGTAAAACAATGGCTTTACTTTACGAGGTGCATCCCAGCATTCCACTTGCAGACAATAAAATGGCCAATGAGCAAGTAAAAAAGCTGAAAGTAAACAATCTAAAACCCCTCCCATTGCATGGTAAATATTCCTGAATATGTGTGGTAGGAAAACGCACGATTAGCAAGCCCACCGTTTCTTTTAGTCAATAAAAGACAGTCGTTATACCGATGTACAGCAATGACGATCTGGCATGCTGTACAGTGTACAAGATCAAATACATTTAAAGCAATTGAAACTTGTAAAAGAAGTTAAACATTGATACAGTAGGAGCTGTTTCTCAAACATCCTCAGGTTTTATGCGTTCTGTTTACGACAGCACATGTATAGCGATTCATATTGTCGTAAAATTTTCGCAACCTACCATCATTACTACTGCGATTATGGATGATTGGGACGAGGTTAACGACACCGGTAACACCTTGTGTTACGTAACACGCTGAAATCATAGGAGTTCCAGCAGTACCAGCTAAATGCTAAGCTAAATACTGATGTACCATCATACTAAATACCGATATACCATACCGAATGCTGATGTATTTTTAATGTCACACATCATCCTCGATACGTGCGGCCAATATGTCAGCTACATCAGCATTTAGTATTTAGCGGGTACTTCTGGCACATGTGGACTGCTGGTACAGCGATCTTCGGAATTGAATTAACTTCAAAGACGTTTTCGAGGCTAGCTGACTTCTCTTATCAGTGACTTGTTCGATCAGCCTATTTTTATTCATACGATAAAGATTTAATTTACCAATTTATTAAAAATTTCAGAACTGAGAAACCTGTACCTTTCTAAGAAACAGTTGCCTAAGAGAACGCCTTTCCCACTTCATATTCTTCACTAAGTTTGATTTTCGGAATGTGACGCAGGTCAATAGACATTTTATCACAGTACCAATGTATAGTGGTAAACTTTAAGAGATTAGCACACACGATATAATAGACGGCTTGCATAAAATATTTGTCCAAAGAGACGAAACCATATTCGGCTTACCCGTGAGACATATTATTACACTCGTAAACGCTGAACCAAACGTTTTCTTACGTCATTACAACTCGTTCAATATCTACCAAGTACTGTATAATGTAATAACAATTCCAGTCTTTATTTATCTTTCTAGCGTCGTAACAGAAACGCTGTTAACGCCCATCGATTTTCCTGTTTGATTGTAATACCGTAATCATATTTACGATATGTAATAACATTCCTAGTACGATCGCGTTGACAAGTAATTGCCTATCAAGCTACGAGTACTGTAGTTAATGATTACACCAGAATCTTCTTTAACCAACAGCATTCGATATCCAATGTAGTGTAATTAAATAGTATCCATCCTTCGTATTAGCAAACCCATATATATATATATATTGCTACCCTATACACTACTGAAATACGGTGTAAATTTATGAAGCTACACTACACTCCTTACAGTATATGGTACTGAAGTTTTGGTTGCCAACACTTAACACTGTTACTACTCAAGCTACGAAATAGTTTACAGCTGGCCATGGTTATGTATAAAAAAAACCTACAATTCTCTAGGCATACACAACTTTCTGAGTGTTTAATTTGATGAAATCAATACTGATATAGAACTGTACTTCTCTGTAGTTCAACAACTGTTCGTTCTTCGACACGATAACACTGCTCTCTCTCTCTTCGAATATTTCATGCCTGGCTGACTATTTAGAATCGTGACAAAAGAATTCACTACACAACAAATATTGGAGTTTTAAAACGTTCAGATCGCAGCGTTGTTATCCTGTCTGAATCTTTTCGAATGTCACTGATAATAAAACACTAACGGCGCTATTTAAATGTGTATGACGTACGTGATGTCCATCTGTAGCAAGGGACAATACTAAAACCCACAGTACCACCTGCACAAGTAAATACCGCCGTATCATACTGAATGCTGCTGTAGCTGACATCCTGGCTGTACACGTCATATGAGATGATGAAGATGATGTGCGACATTAAAAACGTAAAACCTCTATCTTTTAGTTATTAGTACAATGGCTACAGTAGCATTTAGTATGATGGTTAAGATTGATCGGATATCCATATCTCCATTTTCTGACCTCGCAACATCCTCTCTCCGCTTTCGGGTAGTAGCAATTCATATAAGTAGTGAGTTAACAACCAAGCCAGTACGAAATTTATGCTTTTTACAAATTTATTCTCACTAATCAAACATGTAACACTACAGCTACGCATTTGCACCAGTCAATTAAGGAGAATACGGAATTGAACTACGTCATAATAGTTAATAACTAGGCAATGGTAAAGCAACTTGAACGAGTCAGTTAGATTTAGAATATTAGTTCTTTGCTCGTCCTTTGTCTATCCATAAGAGCTATGTTAGTAAAATTTAATAGGCGAGTCTGAATATAAAACGACATCCTATAAACACAAAACATCTGTTCACCCATAAACGGGAATATATAGAGAATGGCGAAAACTATTACCAGATATATGTTAGGCTTTCCGAGATGCCTATGGACGTATTCAGTAATCAAGCTTTCGCTGGTTAGCCCTGTGTATTACACTCGTTGTAGTTGCACTGCCTGGTGCGTACGCGTGTTGGGAAGTTGCCAGTACACAAACTTTGCTGAGGAACCTTCGAGAAAAGTTTTGAATATTATATCAATTTGATCATAATGCAACTAATAAGTCCGGAACCAAGGGTGCCGTATATTCAATTTTTAACCCGTAGTACTAATATTACATAGTTATACATACCATCTGATAATCCACCCCATTGAATTGATAGCAGTTCAGTTCCTGTCTACTCGAGCACTGACCATTATAGTTTGTACATGGTGACCAATTTGACCATCCAGCCCAGTTGTAGCCACCTGAATCGGAAAATTACATTGACAGTAATGAACAAGTTCAGAGTAGCACGTAAAAATAGACAACACAGACAACACATTTCAGTACTTCTGTAGCATCCAATTCTAGATTATGGGAAAGAATCAAAGTGAAAAATTTGTAGGAGTTATATCCCGTTGGCCTGAAAGGAATAGCTTGAATAACTCGCCTACTTTCAAAATCTTGGCCTTTGTGATGTCATAAAGCATATTTTTACCTGTCGAGTTTTTTTTAATACTTCTTAATGACTTTAGGTACGCTACCCTATGTTGAAGTGCGGCTTATATATATTTTTTATCATTACGTGCGCCTTATATAACGAATGGTTCGGTGAATGCACTGATGAAGCTTGCAAGGCTCGGTACCTTCAATTGGGTTAAGAACCACTGCTCTACGGGGACACTACAATATTAACTTAATATCCAACGTAGAGAACACAACGGACGAAATAATACAGTCGAACGTCTTACTTGTTTGGCAAGCTTTTTTCGGGCAAGCGACAACTTTTTTTGATGAGTCACAAAGATTATCAGGTGCTCGCGTACGTCTACCGTCGTCGTAATAACATTGTCTGTAATACACTTCCACTCCATTAGATCCGCAAGTGGCGCCACAGCGTGCATACATTGCCCATTGACCGTAAATGATCTCTTAAAAAAAAGAAAAATTCACATGGTGAAGCATAGGTAGTATAACTATATGGACAATAGTGATTCTAATTATGGGAAACAATAGTACTGGAAAATACAATGATAACGGCTGATGATATACTGACATGCGGGAGACATGCGGGAGACATGCAATACAATAATATTACTTCACAGTCTTAGACTAGTGGTTCTTAACCATTTTAGTGACCCCTTTGAATTTTACCTGCTCTGCACGGAGGTTGCTGACACGTCCTCTGTTCTATCGAACTTCCTAAATAAGAACATGCAGACTGAGGAGCCTGGCCACCGGTGTTCTGGTAAATGCAGCTCTTTATGTAATTTTGTGTTCCCGTTCCACAGGTAACAGAGCAACTGCCCGATGCCCGTCCAGTTCCGTAAATTGCAGCTGTAACAAACAATTGTTTTATAACAATATAACATATAACAATTGGCTCGAAATTATTTGAATCCCGTAACTTTTAACTAGCATTACGTTCCGTTATACAAATCTTAATGGATAGTTAGGATAGAGGCACTTCCCGATCAAACGAGCATTACATGATACGAAGGTAGTTGATATTAATACAATTTTATCGAGAACGTTTCCCTCCGTTTCCATAGATTATTTTTGTGTTATTTTTTCATCATGGTCGGTATAAGCGAAAGGCTAGAAATGCTGGTGGTAGTGCAGAATTAACCATTAACCTACTTTGCTGACAAGTTCCGGCGTTGCATTGCCTTAAGTCTGTTGATCTACCCCCACAATTGTTGGCAGATACTGCTTGATTGGCTCGGTATAAACATTGTCTGGTGTATGTTGCCTGTCCTGTACCACACTGGACACTACATGCTCCCGGTCTCCAAGGACCCCAGTTGAAGGCTTAGAAAAATACAAGATTAAATTAGTGTTAGAGATGGTGTTTAAAAACAATTCATTCGAAATCCTCAAAAATGAGAAACTAATATCTTATTATCTTCCTGATGGGGTAATGCTGCAAAGGGGTGTGCAACCTTGTAGCACTCCCTGGCCAAATACACTTTACCGAATTAACCGCGGGCCGCACTTGCATTTCCCATTGACTATCTACTAGTGATTGACATTAAAAATCGATTTCATTTTCTTGCAAATCAAATAAATCAACTTTAAGGACGCTTCGCTATTCATATAACATCAAAAACAGTGGCACTGAATTCCTGTTACGGGTCGTACTGTATTCAAAAACTGCAGCTTCCCGCGGGCCGCACAAATTATGTAGCTTCGGCGAACTGCAGGTTGCACACCTCTGGTGTAATGTATGAAAATATAAATAAAGAGGTTTCACGCTGTATAAAACCATTCAGTTGGACCTATTTGAATCAAATAAAGTGTCATGACTCAAAAGGATTCTGTCGTACGTCATGGCTGCGACTGGATGCTTACATAAGGTGTACAAATTGTGAAATTGTATTGTTGAAAAATAGTATTGTAACTTACTTGCTACACATGGTGCTTGATTGCATTGTCTCTGTTCACTGCTGGATCCCGAACAATCATTGACTTGTTGACCATTTTGTGATAAGCATTGTCTGAAATACCGGGCTGTTCCTTGACCACAAGTAACAGAGCATTGCCCTTGGTTCCACGCAGACCATCTACCTCTTGCTGGAAATAAAAAAATAACGTTTTTTCAGGACCTGTACAGAGTGTAAAAGTATTGCGCAATACTGCTGGGAAATGAAAGAAAAATATATTTCAATATCACCGCAGTTTTCTGCGAACAAACCGTTTCGATACAACGCCCATGGGCGTGTATTTAGGGGAGTTGTCCGTTTAAACGCCCATTGGGTGTCACCAAGCCAAAAAAAATAATTTTTAAGATTTCTCTCAAATAAAATCACCTTCCTGATAAATTTTCACTAATTAAAACATTATTTGTGTAAATTTGCTCTTCAAGTTATTTCCTGTTAATAAGCTCATGGGCGTACTATTTTACTCTACTTTTAAAACTGTAAATAAAGCTTACAGATGCATGGTTGTCCCTGGCATTGTCGACTTTCAGATGGATTTCCGGAACACTGGTTAGTGGGTGCTATATTTGATGGGTTTCCTCCGTAAGTACATCTTCTTGAACGTGATAGCTGGCCGAGAGTACCGCATTGGGCATCGCAATTTGTCCATGGTGACCAGTTGGTGAACACTCCACGATTATTGATTGGTGGCTGAGGTCTAAAGGGTCCACCACCACCACCACCACGATTAAGAAACTAAAGGGAAAATATATAGTAAGTATAATACTACAGTAAGTCCTCTAGATACGAACATTCGTATTACGAACTTT
>QXVX01003185.1:0-22488 GCA_013436065.1 Halocynthia aurantium
TACCCGCTTCGTAGGATAACTCGCACCCGTGATTTTTTTGAGTAAAACCATAGACAATCCGCGGGTAATCCATCCGAAAGTACGGTAATTGAATGTATCAAGACTGCTAGAATCACCAGCGCCAAGACACAACAATTCCTTGGTGACCTTTGAACCTTGCTGGTGAGAGGTCAATTGCAGTTCATCGTCGGTTTTCTTGTAATGAGTCTTGTTCCATTGCCAGTATCTATTTTGATATAATATATTGATTAAGTCACCTGTACAAGTGAATAATGGGTCGTTGAGGAAATTGTTAGTCATGTCGCACGATTAAAGAAATTGAGCTCCGGCACCTATAATCTGAGGTCCGGTACCTATAAAATTGCCACTACACCCCTAGGTATCAGGCTGTACAAGCAGTAAACACTCGATTATCTGAGCAACACAAGTTAAATCGGCCCCTCACAGAACCACTTTCAAGACCCCTTAATCTGAGGTAATCATCGGCCTCATACATTGTCTTTCAACCCCCTATGTGGCAAGCCATAACATCGGACATACTCCACAAATTCCATAAATACACACAAGTTTCATTTCATTCATCTTGGCAATTAATTGACATTCGATATTGAAGTGAATTTGAAGTTAGTTTAGGTATACAGATGGGAGACACTAAATTCTAATTGTGGGTTGTTGTCCAAACGCAGCCCTATTTTCTCCATTGAAATAAGTATTCAACCTACGCGAATTTCACACAGGGATCATGAATTCAGCGGTGCTGGATAGAAAGGAGTTTATATATATATAAGGCAGTACCTGTACGTTTCCTCTTGCAAAAGTTCAATTCGTTGCATCATTTGTGTATGTCGAACACTAGCAGGGGACAAAGAATCATCGAAATGTTCGGCTTGTGACAATATTTCTTGTAATTGTTCATTCTCGAGCTGAATATTTGATTTCTCTTCGAGCAGGAGAGCGACCTAGAGATGCAAATGCAAATTTATTAAAAACCCAATAAAATTGGGCAGACAATTCGAGGCAGATTCAAACTTCTTTGTAACATTCTAACATGACGTAATGGATTCAAATGTTTCGATAACACAGACATTGAATGCTGCAAAGCTGTTTAAAGAATTCCGATTAAAATTATTCAATATCAGCAAATTCAGTTCGGTCAAAGTTGGGTAGCTCTGCTAGTATATAAATACAAGTGAATGTGTGTTCATCGAGCTTGAAGGCTTAACCGGGCAGCACCAAACTATCAAAGTAATAATATTAAATAAATAATAATATAAATGAATATTATCAATAAAGTTTCACCTGGATCGCTGTCATGACGTGTTAAACATCTTCATCCAGTTTCGTGATCTCTTATCTGCAACAAAGAAAACAGGCAGCAACTGCTATAAAGGTCATAGTTCATAGGTTATGACTCACGCTACTTCTTGACGACGACTCTGAGAATGAGTTGCCATAATTTTGCAAGATGTTGCTTGTCCGTTTGTTCGCTGATTGCCGTCAAATCCGGGAGTTCGAAACCTTCATGACTGTTGCCTGTGATCTGGATGAAATATATCAGATAATTAAAATTATTTTTATAAATAAAGTGAAATGTGTTCAACGGTTTCCTATGTCAGGAGAAATTATCTTTTCCTGTAAGCTCACCCCGAACTATCATATACCAAATTTAAATATATATCACTATTTATCATTATTAAATATACCACTTTACACCACAAGCGCAATTTTCATCATGCACCTACAACTTTCGAACTGCAATTTTTTTACCATGCACGCGGTTCGAGGGTAGGAGAACCGGTTAAACTTAGAATGGAATTTTTCATGAATTCAGATTTTAAGTCTCGAACGTATGAATTTAAGTACGAGTCAACACTGTACTGTAATACTACCTTACTCTTAATCAAGAGACATGACATGCAACAGTTTCAAAATAACTAACAATACCTGTACACTATTACTATTAGACCATTCAGTTAACTATTATTCCGTTGAGCAATTCAATAAGACATACTAATCTTAACAATCCAACTAATATTAAATATAAGCCAAAATTGCAGAAAACATTTTCAAGTTTAAAGACGTTTTGAGGCCACAATGGATAATTCACCTTATCAGGGAATAGTTCAAAAAGTTGATTAAATAAATTTAACGTTTTAATGCAGAGCCTTCTAGTCCTCATCAACTAAGAGGGAATGGCCCATATTTACCCATATTAACGCCAAAGTATCTGTTCACGTTATGTCAGTGCAACACTAAACTATTGATTAGGGTTTTGTTTTGTAATTCAGTGTCAAAACTCCAACGTGGACACCGGAACGTAGATAAAATCGAGTATATATATATCAAAATGTAGCAGTTAGATATATCCAAGTATTTTCGTAATACCAATGGCAAATGTGAAACCTAAAATCGGTTATGACAATAGAAATAGAAATCTATTCTCAAAATTTCAATGCGGACACCAGAAATTACGTAATAAAGAAAGTTTGCATCAACACTGCAAACAAAACGATAAATATCAAGTTAAACTAATATATACTCACGATTTTGCAGGATTCAATACCATAAATTCTTTACAACTAGTTCCATTCGAAACAATCAAACAAAGAACGACACCACCAGTGGTCAACTTCAGACTTGATGTTGTTAACATACAAAAAAGGATCGCCCCGAGGTAATTTGAAATTAAACGTCCACAATCAAACTTTTTTATAACCGTTTATACATTCATAACATACAAGTTGTATAATGGTATTTTATGCTTGAATATTTATGGAGAGTCCACTTTTTGATCACATTTAATAGAGGAGGTATTTTCATGTTGTAGAATCCATTGGAGTTATTGCTGTAATAGCTATCTGCAACCACAATTAAATTAAGTATTGCAATGCTTCCAATATACCACGGTGAACTACTGCCCTTCAAAACTTACAGGATAGCGGGAAACCTATCACACAGTTTGCTAGCACATATAATTAAATTGACATCTATTTTGCAAGTAGTTTTGAGTTTGATATGGCAACTGTAAGAGGTCCAATTTGGCTGGGACAGATAATATGCACATTTGGCAGAATAATTGAATCGTATTTTAAATCTTATCATTTGTTTTTTTAATTTTTAATCAAAAAGTTTAATTTCGAACCTTGCAAACTTTGGAACGCTACAACGGCCAGACATTTTTGAGAAAATTAAAAAAATGGGATTAAATAGATATCAATTACACATGCATAAATTCATTACATAAGTGTGATCTCCGTCTACGATAAGACTGAAAAGTATACTAGACTATGAAAGACTATAAAAAGGCAATTAAACTGAATGTAATCGAACAAAATATGTATGAACATGGCAAAGGAGGTAGATCAAGGTAAACAATTGTGTTAATCTAGGTTTATCAAATTAAAATGAGCAAGTTGTTGTATAGTCAACTTAGCACATTGTAGAATATTTTACTACAAATTTTCAATCTACACTACACTAATCCACATTTTAGGCAGGGATTCAGCATAAATCATAACTTTTCAAGATTAGGGTCACTGGGTTTGGATTCCCACATTACCCTACCCTAGCTTGGACTTGTGTATATATACATAAAATTAATTCTGATCTCAACTTGAAATCATTTCAACACAGTGTTTAAAGTATTTCTGCAATAAGACAAATAAAAAAAAAAGCATCATCTAAAAATTTAATAAAATTGACCAACAAGGGACCCCAGGTTTTTAACAGGTACATGTTCTCATACTGGAAATCTATACAGTACTGAAATTATGCTACTGTAATTGCATCACATGTGAGTTTCAAATACACAACTTTCTCGATTCACTTAACGATTTTTCGAAACTACGAGTATTAGTTACGAGCTCCTAGATCTCATTAGGTTGATAAGCATTAAATAATACAGAAACTGATATCTGAAAGTTTCTATTGCAATATTAAAATTATACATTTAAAATGGATATTAGACTCCATTTCATTTCTCTAACTGTTGGCGAAAAACAAAATATGTTAAAAATACAAGTCCTGATGTGAAAGAAGATTTCAATGCAGCTACTGTGAAACCTTTATACATGGCAGTATATCCTTCATAGTGAATAACAGTTTTAAAACAGTGAATGAATCCATTGTAAGAACGAACTGTACTCACAGTTGCTGCACCAAACCCTTGAACCTGTGAAAATATAATAGATACCATAATTTCCGATAAATAAGCCCATGGGTGTATATACAAGGCTGGATTTATTTGAGGGCAAGCTCCCTCCCCCCCCCTAGACTGAGGACTTACTTTATAATATTCGAATTTTCATTACTGATGACTTATGGACTCCAGTGCTACTTAGCATTAAATTTATTAGATCAGTATTGTGTCATTACTGTGCAACAGATTACTTTTATCACAAACAATGAACAACAATTTACCTGCAATCTTTTCTTAATTACATCGAGCGGATAGACACAAGATTTGGCAAATAAACCAGCACCCGCTCCACAGAAGAATTCACAATAAACACCTGAAATATCAAACAAAAATTTCTATTCGAGCAGTTTAAAATCAAGTTTGTAAAGAATAGCTATTAGCAATGTTCTCTGATACCGCACAGTTGCTGTATTAGCTTAGGTTAGAAATGTGAGGTTTTCATGACATATTTATAGTCTACTAAATCCTTGCTTTAGAAGGGATAATCACAATACATGTTAGCTTGGATAGCTCTTCTCTAGCAACAACGAAGACATGACATTTACAAACTACAGGCGTTACTTACATTGGTCCAGTCAGTTCCTGCACATTAAAATTTCAAGCCAAATATTCACCTTCTTTTAATCCAGCTTCAATCCAGCCAGTTTCAAGCACCGATCTTCCTGCGAATTGCAGTCCCGAATAAGGAATAATTTGAATTAATGATGGGATCAAGCCCTTCCACAATGAAAAGAAACCTTCAGTTTGAATCATATTGAAGAAAGCCTTCACAACGGATTTGTGCAACTAAAAACAAAAGTTTATTAGGTTTAGAAAGATAACACTTTATATCAGGAATGGACTGGCTGTAAGGTCATGGGCCGTTATTCCCACAATCCTAATTGCCTGTTATGGATAAACTGTTATCAAAAGACCTTAATTAGAAAAACTTCAAAAATTATAATAAAAAAAGCTGATTCGATAAACAACTGTGTTATTTTAACGCACAGATAATCCGTTGCATAATAGCGGTACCGGATTAATCACTATAAAAGGTAGCACAATGAGAATGATGTGATTTTGACAGTACTAGAGTCCATGAGTAATATCATTAGTGCTGATAATTCGAATATCGATTCACCGTATCCGAACATGAGCTGGTCCAGACAAGTTAAGATAATTTCCAAATATTCTCTTCTAACCGCAATCCTATTCATTCTATACACACTACGAATTGCATATCGAGTTTAGGGCCCCACAGAATCCTATTCATTCTATACACACTACGAATTGCATATTGAGTTTTGGGTCCCCACAGAGGGTTCATAGGGTTATTTTGTATCCAAGCGAGAAGCAAAAAAAACAGTGATAAGTTGTAGACTTACTTTTGGTTCTTTCTGAGCTGCAAATCTTGTTCTTAAAACATCGAGAGGTTGAGCAGTGAGTGTTGCTGTACTTGATGCTAATGCACCACATACGCCATGTGTTACCATTCTTTCCCAAGTATCTTTTCTTGAATGTGGAAGAAAACCATGAGCCACCAAAGTGAAATATTCAAAAGTCCCAAACTGAAAAAAGTATGAAAAATAATTAGCAGCGGAAATACCAGACTATCCCTGGGACGTCCACAGGACTAAATACTATGATAGCATTAATAGCACACCAGAACAATAGGACTAATTTCATCAACCACTTATTACAAATCTTCCGAACAATATTAGTACAATTGCTTGACTGTACCGTAGAACCTCGTACTACGAGTGCACCATTGTGTGTGCTACTTGCTTTACGAGCTGCCATTCGTGAGTATTTTTTGGATTTTTTTTTGTGTTTTTTTGTTAACTATGGGTCCGAAGAAAGTAAATGCTAAAGATAGTGGTGATAAGAAAAAAGTGTTATGTTACATGTAAAGAGAAAACGCCAGAAATTATCGTACGTGACGTTTTAATTTGAAGGAGATTCTCCATACAAACACAAATAAAACCTCTTCGCTTCTTGTATAATTATACATTAGATTATAATCTCCTATGTTTTTATTACATGTACACATGTATACAACGTTTTCGGTTTGAAAATATTTTAAATAAGGCATTTTGTGTGGTTTTTAGAGGCTGGAACGGATTAATTAGTTTTCCAAATTTCAATTGTTATACGAGCCCGGTCTGAAAATTAAGCTCGTACTGCGAGGTTCTACTGTATATGTATCCTGGATGGTACTTGCTGCCACTTTAGGAAGAATCAAAAGTTATAATATAACGCATACCTGTACTCCACCGAACACCATTGAAAGTAACTGTGCTGGCATATGACCTTTCCAGAATGCAGTTATACCTTCCTCTCGTAGTATTAACCATGTCGCCTGGATTAAACCTCTGTATTTTAAATTTCTTACTTCTGATTGCAACTAAGATGAAAAATAATGGTGTAATTAATGCTCTACTGTTGACCGTTAGTTTTCAGCCCCTGATATACCAGATTCTCAATAGTAAATAGTAAATAAAATCACAACTTAACCACAGGTATTCATCATTCTGATAATTTTGCATAGCTGGATAAATTGTAAGCTACAAAATTTTATCATAGAAGGAAAATACATTACATCATGTACATTTGCTATTCAAGCCCTTTTTCATTCATTAACCCATGGATGCGGAACTTATTTATGAGAAAAGCAGTTAGAAAGGAAAGGAATTTACCTGAAATCGTATTTTGATAACGTCTAACGGAGAGATTAATACCCTGGTAACAGCACCACCAAGTGTTCCAGACACAATATGATTAAATGTTGTTGAATGAGCTTGGTTTGGATCATATCCGAGAACCATATTTGATGTCGCTGCAAATAAAAATATCGACCAACATTCACATTGCCATCTCTGTCGCGTTCCTGTAAAGTCATGCAAACTTCAGTGCTATGTTGTATTTTCATGCTTACAAAATAGAACAGAGGTGGCCAAACTAATCATAGTCACTCCAGACCAAATTTTTCCTCAATTCAACACCAATCCAACACTTCACCCAAGACTAAACAAGGATGCTCTATAATTAACCCTGCTATGCACTTGACAATCACCATGTTACAGGGTTAACATCCTTAAAATAATTACAACTTAAATTAAACACACATATGCGCACTCTACCATTTTGCTTTTCATCTTTATGCATTGCTACTCTTTCTTGACTATTGCAAAGACTACTATTCCACAGTACATATATATATATCACACACAGTAAATTAACGATTTCACACTTCGATCATTCAGCTGTTGTTAAACGTCACGTTCAGGCATCATCATATTTATCGGGACCTTTCAAATCGTACCTTACACGTTATGACAGCTACCTGCTTTTTTCGGTTTTTTCAATTATAGTATTGCCAGATCAAGATTTCAAAATTGAAAATTTTACGAAACGTGAAATAAATCCCAATATTCATTATACATATAACTTAAGAAAGGATCCAGTTGAAACTACATCCGCCAACTACTTTTTTATAACGCTTTCATTGAAGTCCGTGAAATATCATTGCGAAAAACAATTGCAAATGATTAGGGAATATAGCACAATGCATAATTATATAACATGGAGTCGTGGTCTATTCATGCTATCATAATTATAAAACGGAGAAGTTATTTAAACGAGAAAATGTATCCAGTATACGTATTAAGCAATATTTTGTGGGTTTCGGTCAAGTTGGGAACAACTCGTATATTATATGTAAAAGCAATTGTATACATCACTACGCAACGTGAATCTGAGGAAAGAAATTTTATTACGTCACACCAAGTTGATGTAACGCGGTAAAAAATTGTTTTGCGGATAAAGATTCTTGTTCTTTTTCTAGTACGTCACCACAATTTAGTGACGCAATTAAACTGGTGATTACACACACGAAAATACATACAGAGTTTCTCCTTTATAAACCAGTAATCTCGAGCCTTCTCTTTTTCGTTGCTAATTCTTGTTTTAGATGTCGAATACGATCATCAATATCTTGCAAATTGAAATCTCTTTGATCTTTCTGGTGATTATCATAAGCAGTTTTACTTAATTCTTCAGGATTTACAAAATACTCTGGAGACGATCCTTCGAGTTGCAGTACACGATTTTCAATGTCTTTCAAACGCGTATAAACATCATTTGAATATTGTGGATCTGTTTAGATATACAAATATTAACAAGAAACATTAGAACAGCAACTTTTAAAAATCAATCTTCAATAAATTTCATGTATTCGGAACCAAAACTATATTTTTGTTATTTTTGTCTCTGAATGTTATATGTAGCAAAATGCACCAGTTATCTTAGTACCACATATATTTCCATATGAATGACGTTTATACAATATGTATGTACATCGTATCATATATATAAGCGTCATTCTGTTCCTTTTTACCATTAGCCAAAATAATTCGAATTCCTGGGTAATAAAACCCCCCTCCAGTTCAGCTCCCTAACACGGAATTCAATGGTCCACTATGACATTAGACTTACTTGGTTTTATATTCAAATGAATTTCAAGATTTCCAAGCCGTTCGTTGATCGGATGAGAAATCATCTGTTGTTGCCTCGACGACTTTGGTGATCTCAAGATTCCTTGTGCAGTGACCCGTAACTGAGGTCCTTCAATATTTGTTGCTCTGCTTACTGAGAATTATATTTAAATTAAAATTTTCAATTCACTTTGGCTGTACTTACTCTATTATCGATTTGATGTTATCTCAGGCTTGCCCGGACAGCGCCAGGTTTCTAGTGCTAGTTCATAATCAACTAAATCATACAGTTAAACTGAATTCATTTCAAATTTCCCACAAGGTGTATGCCTCGCTTCTAAAACCACTATTTTAATTCATCTATATCAGAATGCTCAAAAACAATCCTATAACCCAGATAGATATTTAGGTAATTATCACCAAAATGTGATCAGAAATAAAGAAATAAAATCGACTCTACAGTTACCTTGAAGATGCGTCGCATTCTTCATTCTTGGTTTATAACGAGCGTCAGTTCTTGCACAGCCTGATGGTTCGCTGTATTAATCAAAGATAAAAAAAATAATTAATAACGGAGCAACGGACCTTTCTTGTCTCATACAACCTAACCCTACCCCTTTTTGCCTTTACATAATTGTATATGTCCTCGGACCACTAAAGGACCCTTAGAAGCATGATTCATACTTTCCTGCTGCGGTGGTGGAAATGTGAGCATCACACCACTGCATGAATGTTAGGAAACAAAGAATGAAGAACTCACTTCTGTTCTGAAGTTTGACAGAATTCTTTCACATTTTGTTCATCGACTGCATTTTGAGAATGTGAAATGAAAGCAGATATTCGATCAGCGAGCTGAAAATTTTTACAGCGTCATGAATATAATAGTTGTAAGCAGTATCTACTGAAAAATAGTGCCTATGGTAAGCACTTGCATCTGATATCCGTCATTTAGATAACTTTACCTTCAGCTCGAAAATACAAATCAAACATGTTTAGCTTTTAACTGCATGAAAATTACAACTATACTTTTTTTCATGCTATTGTGATGACATAATAAGTGATTTACCATGGACCAATATCAGGGCAATTAAATTCTGGCCTATCTCAAATATGAGAGTAAGACTTATATACTCGGTATTATCAGTAGAACTGTAATAACGGCTGATTGATTACTATTACTATTACTATGAATGAAAGAATATCGTACTGAATAGTAACGCTAAACTCTAGTCAGTCCCAATATATTCGTTACTAGCGAAGGAACTAGTACTACTAGTGTCTCATTTATAGGAAAGGAACAGCATACATAGTTAGGTACCTAGGTTAACTTCCATACTTCAAACATGATACAATGTATATTAGAACTTGTCATTTTTTAGTTTACTTACCTGTTGCTTTGTTGCTGTGATTTGTACAACTGACGGATCAACTTTCGTTGCAGCTTCTGCTTCTCGGTAAGAATTTACAATCTCCTACAATAAAATGCAGGCAAAAGGGATGCGAGGGAAAAGACTAAATACTACGATACCACTGACTGGTCATATAACATCATCCACTTAACATAACAAATATCGGAAATAAAGTAACATTAAACTATGAACGACTATTGATACTGAGGGACATGATGATGAAAAGCTGGACTTTATCCACATATAATGCATAAGGAGCTCATCATTACCTTTAGTTCAGTTGATAATTTATCGATGTAATTAGCTATTTCCCTCTCTTCAATCCACTCCACGGTTCCACCACGGCGGGAATCGATTTCTTGAAGTTTAATCTGCAATAAAATTTATGATTTGCAGCAAACTCAATCTCATCGTCATTTGCAATTAAATGTCATTACCTGTCGTAAAAATCCATTAATTCCGTTAATTGTGTTCAATATCAAACTTTGGTTGATTTTCTGCATTTCCACGTTCATCAATTTACTCTCTTATCACCAAAACTACGGAGAAGTGCCATCTGAAATTACAACCTCCCAGAACCAGGCTACCTACGCGTGGGTCGCCAAATGCCAAATGTCTCATTCAAACTCACGGTCCCCTCTGGACTCAGTGCAGTGTTGCAGTAATATTTATTAAATTAATTTAATTCATTTCCATTATTATTCAGCACCCCAACATGATATATACTCCATATAATAGCGCCGAATCAACGGTACCATGAAAGGCGTGTGTAATTTAGACAGGCTTTCAACAGCTATAGATGTAAAAGTTCAATCCGTCTAAAAAAAAAACCGGGAAATACAAAAATGTTATGTGCCTACATTTTATTCCGTCGATTAAGTTGAAAAAGTGTGAACAATGTTCGAACATTAGCACAGCACCTCTTTTTATTGAATATCATCGGGGCAACCGCCCAATCCCAAGTGCTTCATGTTACTAAGCTACTGTATAATATAAACGCTAGCATTACTGAAATTGTCACAGTTACTCAGTCAAATAAACATGGATACTTCTTAAATAAACTCTAAATAATTTGCAAAGAATTCTTAAATTCTTGACATTCAGGTGAATCTATTTTATTGCAAACATTGACGACCAACGAGGGTTTCCTCTCGTGCAGTAATTTCATGTGGTTTGTTATCAGCAGTTTAATATCTGAAATATAAAAAATCTGGACAATGATCACAGCAATTTCATGTTTAACGTCAGGGCAAGATATAGACCTTATATCAGGCATAGGCGACTCTATATCAGACCTGGGCATAGCACGGCCCACAAGCCATATACGGCTGACGTTGACCGGACACTTACCTTGTTCTACTTCGGCAATTCCTAAAACCCTGATCAATATCGTCAACATATGGATCATTAAAGCTTCACCGAAATCTTCTTCAAGCAGAATCCTTGATATACAGGAATAAACGATCCCATCTTCCTCGTGATCTTCAATGATAGGAAGATGCTCCAACAGAACTGGAAGAACCTGCAAAACACATACAATAAGATCTTGAGAACATAAATCTTTCCGTCAAACACTTCATGAACAATTCATAGTTCATAAACTCTGTTAGCTGCACTTAAATCATTTTTACTTGTGTAAAAAGGGATCTGAACAGATCTATGTGACATATTATATCCGTAATGTCATGTGTATAGGAAATGACATGGTATATGCCCCGATTCATTCCCACTATCTAGAACTGAACGCTATGTAACATGTTAAGTTTGCACTGACTTGCTTTAGTGGAACTGAATGTTTATCAGTAGTTATCATTCTTGCAACAGCACCGAGAATATTATCAATGACACGGCGATTTTTCTCTTCTTTCAGAACCTGACAAAGCAAAACAAAAATTCTTATTAACATAATAAATACTGGATACTCGTTAGCCCGAAGTCAAATTTATCAGTAGCCTTGTAGTCTGTGTGACGACGACCGGGTAAAAATCACTACATAGAACAATATACATACCATGAATAGTGTATTCAACACAGATGGATAGAACTTTGTTCCAGCTGCATCAGAATTTTGTAAAATAATTCCAATTCCAAATATTGAATTGTTACGAACATCTACTTCAGAATCACTGAAAGACAAAGAGAATCTAATTACCATATATGACGATGTAAAAATGCTCTAAAACTACAATTACTTAATCACTTCATCACTTCCTTGATTTGCTTCAATGAGATTTTGAAATTACAAGTATTTTGCTATTTAATCTCATCAAGTTTGTAAGCATCAAATAATACAGAAATTGTAGCTCATGGAGCCCAGAGAAGTGTTTCAATACTGTATATGACCAAGAATGAACCATGTGAATTATTTTGAGTAAAATAATCAATAAATAAGCAGCTGTTCATGGTACAGTACTGCATCACCTCCCATTACTCTTACAATTACCCTATATAGTATATACATACATTGTCAATTTTTCCATCTTTGGTATCAGATGCCCGGCAATTTCTCTAGTTGATCCAGGACCAAGTTTTTGACAAGTTTCAGCGATAGTTCCTGCAGCAAACGAACGCTCAGTTGATGTGCAAGTTGATTTCTGAAATAAATTCTCAGCGTTCAATTTCCGAATAGTATAAAAATTGATGGTGTACAGTAGCATGCTTTAGTCACCACACTAAATGAACTATACTCACAGTTCTTGCAAGTAGGGAAGGAAGCACGACATTAAAATATGGGAGGAACACAGAACATCCCAAGGAAGCTGCAAGTACAGGAAGAATTTCACCACAATATTCAATCAACATCTCGTCGTATTCAGCCTTAAAAAAAGTTCAGTTAAATTAAAGATATAATACAGAGAAGATTTTGTTCAACCTGAAGTGAAAAAACGAAAAATTGATGTGTTGTCTTGAATTGACAAGAAATTTAGGCACTTAATAAATTAAAGTATACAGACAATTTTTGGCTCTTGATTAAGCGGGAAGCTAACACACAAATGTGACTTGCTTTACTGCAGTGTAACTTGTAATATCCAAATCATGTCTTGATCTGTTTCACTAAGTTAGAAATCATGAGATTTTCCAACATACCCTTCTCCCCTGATTTATTTTGAAACTACAGAAATATTCGAATCTTAATGCTATCAGCCAGTTATTAATAGCAAAGAGACTGTTCCAAAGCAATCACTGTATTGCTTATCCATATTTTATCTCCGACTGTCTCAAACTACAACTCTCTCTTCCTTTCTCTCTCTTTTCTCTCACCTGCATATTCTCCTGAATAAAAATTGGAATCGTTGAATCGCATTTGCTTGCATGATAAAATTTTTAGGAATCATATTTTACTCAATACCTGTTCATCATCTGTATCAGCTTCCTCTTGATCCTGACAAGATGATTTTTCATTCATCACAAGATGAATTGATTCCATCAATTCCTATAAATAACACTCAAATATTATACTTCATTTATTTGGAAGTTTATATGTGTTCCTCATCACACCAGCACTGGATTTATCAATAGGCTATTATTGGCTTTAAATTCACGACGAGTTCCAGGAGCTAAATCAAGAACTGCCTGTAGTAATGGCAGACACAGAAAAGACACGTGCTCTGTTATGTAGTAATACAGCAAAGTGGGCACATATGGTTACACTCACTTTCAATGAAGTTTCTCCATTAACAAAACAATTCATTCCACAGCATTCTACCATCTGATTGGCCGTTGCAATGGCTCCCATGACAACCAGTCTCTCAGTGTCACTGACAATAGTTTTGCAAATGACAGGGAAGATTTGTGCCAGGAAGATAGGAACTGAATATAGAAAAATGGAATAGAAAGCATAGTAGGCTATAGCTTTCACTGCTTAATAATAATGAGGGATCGAGGTCGTTTAATGAAGGCTGGAGTTTTATGTGACGATATTTTTATGCAATGGACTATTATCATCTAGATTCTAGATGGCCGAATAGCCATTCCTTTCCGTGCTTTATTTATTACAAAACTCACATGTTTCATGTTTTAACTTGTATGAACACATTGTAAGTTCTCCAGAAGATGCAATTCCAGCTTTTCTCACATCTAAATGTGGAAAATCAACCAGTTGGAAAACCTGAAATGGAGCAGTAAATGGTTAACCTCTGCTAGTCAAGTACAGTCTTAACTAATGAATCATCACAACAATAACTTTTTCCCTTATATTCATCTCACAAGAGAGTTTTTATTTATTTCTAGGTTGCAATTTCCATATTACTGATAAGAAGCAGCTATATTGTCTATTTCCATCAGCACCCAACTAATTAATTGTACCAAAAATTCAGATATTGTACAGCTAGATTACAAAGAACATGTTACTGAAAACTTAAAGTAATAAAAATGTTAGAATTTGACTAAATTGGATTAAACAGCATGCAGACAAATGTCTGGTATGCGAGACTCAAGATAACTAAAAACCAAAGTTCAACTTACATCATCAAATACAATTTGTAAGTAGGGAAGGAATTCTGCTTTTGTGTGTTTCGCAATATCAGCGAGAGCTTCACAAGCATCAGACTTTTCATCCATAAAAGAATTTTCAACCGAGAAACCTTCGATGTCATCATCTTCGTCCTCATTCTGATTTGAAAATGGAATCATGGAGCAAAGTATGAGCATAAAATCATATGCTATGCATAAGTATTAGTCCAGTATAATTATTATATATTAGCAGAGAAACCCGCGCTGCACACGTGAGCCTTCAAAGGACCTAAAGTATTTATCAGATATAGAACAGGAGTGTGTGATATGATACAAGTGACATCATACTTGCAAAAGGTCGAAGAATTTACACCAGATACCACCAGGAACTACATACCTGAATATCTATTTCTGTTGTTAAATCTGTTTCTGCGTCGTCATCAAGGAACGAAAAATTTTTTGATGAAGATTCACCGTTCGTTTCATCTGAGTAGTGAGCCTTAAATATCAAGAATTATGATTCAAATTACTATGTAGAGTAGCCAAAAGCGTGGAACTTGGAAATGAATGACTTATCTTATAATTGCATTAGTACTTATATATGCATATCTTATAATGCATTAGTACATGTCCAATGAACCAGCCAAATGCTAACCAGAAATGTGAGTTATCCGACGTCGAGGTAACAAGGTTTTACTTTTTTGTTTAACAATTACAGGTGTCACAGTTGGTGGTATTATAAATTGATGAGTCGGGGTCAGATGTTTTGTGTACCAACTCGACAGCACTAGCAGATGAAATTATGGCCATATAATTTGTTATTTTAAATACTTACAGTAACACCTTCCGAAGATCGCAGCGATTCGAGCATGTGTTTAACAATGAATGACAGATATGGCGATAATTTTTCCTCAACGATCGTTGCAATAGCAGAGAACAAACCATATCTAGGAAAATATTATTAGCTTTATAAGTGTGTAATGTCATTCATGCACTGTGATAGCACGGGTTGCCAGCACCCAGGTAAGACGAGTGTATTGCGCCCTCTAGTGGCACATTGTGTCCCCTATTGGCACACTCACACACCGGCAATAGCATCATGTTTTCACTTGTGTGTTGGAACACTTAATCGGTGGCATCTTCAAACAGGAAATCACTTAAATTGAGGATCAAATGAGGACATTATGACTGCAATTAGGAACAGATATACTGTAAAATGTTATGTAACAATTTTTACCTATAGAATACGTATAGAATAATCAAATATTGGGTTAGACAATATTTTTGTTTGTTTGAAATTTTGTGCCCATGGCAACCATCCCCAATTCTAGACAAAGAATTAACATACGCTGATCTTCTCATGTCTGGATCATCATCTTCGTTTTCAATCAAGTTTTTACCAAGTTGGAGACAATCTTCGGCGAGGGGGAGGAAATTTTTCTTTCCTATAGTACGGGCGAGAACTCCCAGAGTATCTGAATGTATATTAAAAAAGTTTTAAAAATGTAACCGGAATATTAATAAATATGATAATGAAAATTGATATGAAAACTAATTTATTAAAAAATATCTTTGTCTATTGTGGATTCTCATTAGCTTCTTTGTTCTTTCTGCAATGATCCATGATGGCATTGATAACACAACTACTATCCTTAACTACTGGAATGTTATTTTTGATATTTTTCCAAATTTTTATTTTGCTCCTACACTACACAAATGGATGATATATTTATTCCCCATTCACAAATTACCGACCAGATACCATTTCAATCTTGTGAGATCTTACCCAAAGTTTGCATGAAAAGCAGGTTCATATTTTCTGGATCTTGTTCAGTTCCATTCTGCTGCGAAGATTTTGGAAGACATTCCTGAAGTTGAGATAAAATTTGTCCCAAGTACGGGAGTAAGTTCTCTTTCGCAGCATTTGCTGAAATCAAAATAACAACTGCAAAAACTGATGATTCAGTAACAACTATAAAAAATTACATGGGTCTGCATTTGGGTTATGGTTTATAGGAAATAAAAATACTGAGTCCGACGACTACACAACTCTAGCTTTCGCTCTGTCCAAGTTTCACATGACTACAATTATCATTGCACTTATTTTATCACATCACATTCTTACAGACATCAGCAATGTTCTCAATTTCATGTGGTTTAAGGCAAATAATGTGTGTTACAACCACATATGTATATATACAGTATATATACCAATAATATATTTAATGTTACTGAATGTTTGTAACTTCTTCATGCATTTTTTTTAATAATTCTACGATGTCACAATTTAATTTTTTCAAATGCATCAAAATCTATCAACAATCACATAGCACTCTTTCGAGAGTTCACAGTTCAAACCCAAAAGTGGTTTCACCACGCTGAGTAGCAATACTTTAAAAAAAATATGTAATTTTCATACCAACGGCACCAATTGCACTAACAACAAGCTCCTTTGTATGAACGAGAGTTGATGTTCTAAGCATTGTCAGTAAATGAGTAATAAGTTGATCCAAATAAGGCTTTATATCATCACCTGAAATTAAAAAATATTATATATAAAAAGTGAATCCTTGATTTAACAGACAAATAGGAGGGGGGAAGCATGTCCGCTAATTGCATTGAGCAACTCATGCTATGCTAGCACGTATTGAAATAAATTTTGAATTCTCTTATCTACTCTTATAAAACAGAGCCCAATGCATTTTTTTACTTTTAAGATAAAATTTTACTCACTATTATATTTTTGACTTAACCTTAACCGTTGAAAGGCTTACCCAGAATATTATAAATTGCATTGCGAAAAAAAAACACGCACCCAGATTTTCAACAAAGTTTTCAATAGCGTAGTACGTCCTCGTTATTCCTTTACTCGTTTCTGGAGTTTTTTGTAAAATATCGAACAACAACGGCATTACTTCTGATGAGTATTTGCTGATGTCAGGCTGAAAATATAAACAAGATGACTAGAGGTTCAAATTAACAGTTTGTTGCATTTTGCAAATTTCAAGCTCTGTGCAGAGTATACTGTATGGGCCCCCTATAGCACAAGTTGATTAATTTCGATAGTCATATGACTCCCGGTGCATCCCATTGAACGTGGATATGAAGTCCCTTGACATGTGGTTTGGAACTTATGGATTGTTATTTCTAATACCCGAAACTGGCACTGATGTATGTCATTGTCTCAATCTTACCTGTAAGTGTTCCGAGAATTGACCGATAGCAAATAACGAAGCGTTCCGTATGTTCTGATTTTCGTGCATCGAAAACCGGCAGACGAGTTCCAGAAAAGGTTTCAGATGACTGAAAACCAAATGAAAACAAAAGTTTATTATTATTTTAAACAGCGGTTTTGTGCTGGTAAGTCTTCTCCCCTATTTTGTTGGATCATTCACAAACCATTGTACTATATTATCCTTCGTAGTCGTACCAAATATTTACATTCGACGTTTATTTATGCTTGAAGTCGAAATTAATTAATTAATATTATTTAAGGTCGCATAGGTCGTACATTTCAATTTGATTTACCGTAATTTTCCAAATATAATATGCATTTTTCAACCTTCAAAATTATTCAAAAGTTGGGGTACGAATTCAGAAAATTTTAATTACGTGCTGACAAAGCTCAATGCTATTAAAATGGCGTAACATAGCAACGAGATGTGATACTCAAATGAATACAATAAAACCACAAACTCATTTAAGGAATTGTTTTTCCATTTTTTTTATCCGGTCTATACATTTTTTAGAAGTTCATTCCCAAACACACCTCATTCCTCAGCTTATATTGCAAGAGAAGCGTGGAGTAATGTCATGGTGTTGCAAACATGTTTGACAATTTATACTCAAACACATTGCTTCATTTGTAGTATGCCAGTTACAAAATAATGTCAATCACTAAGTACTTGGCTTTCATAAAAAGAATTTCAGGAATAGAAAATTAGTCAGGAAAAGAAAAGGTATATATATACTAGCGGATGGATATTTCAGGCTTTCAAACAACCAACTATTTTTGAACTGGCTAATTTTGAATATTTGGACTGTAGTACAGACTGCTCTTAATTTATGCCAAAGTTTGATGATATAAGACAAAAAACGAATAGAAAAAATAGGCTAAATGGGTATAGTGAGATTTCAGACAGCCTGTATATCAATCCAGTGATGAAAACACATCAAGAACTCATTTATTCAACACGGTAAACTTTTGGTATGATAAGCCCATTTAAGTATTTGATGACAGACGAGCAGAAAGCCACAAACTGCCACCAAACCCATCACATATTTGATGACAGATGTTCAGAATGTCAGCACCTGTTTCAGTTCCAGTGTTATTCTAAATTCAGAATTTTTATGTTAACCAGCAGCTTAGCAAGCAAGTAGTATATAAAACTTAGATCTTTCATGCAAGTTGTGGTATAAGACTAACAGGATAGAATTAGTACACTGCTGCATTGATGTAGGCCTGCTGGTAGTGTCACGGCCTTATTTTCGTGTTTATCATGTATCGACAACTTTATTCTTGGAATATCAATCAATCCTAGATAAAACTTTATGACCCCTGCTTTGAGACTCGAATACAGCATGTATAGATGTTATTATGTATGAGTTATATTACACCTTAATAAAGTCCAATTAACAAAGCATAACCTATTTCACCTCACAGCAAAGTACCAGACACAATACATTAATTTTCATTGAACCATATAATTTTATATTAGTTTGACAGAATGAAAAGTTAAAATTACGCAGATCCCGTCTTAACGTAACCCATAATTTGACGGGGATGGGCTGCTAATACCATGGATTATTTGATGCTTTCTGCCATGTTAAAAAACATCAACAGCAACGAAGAAATATTATTTAGCAGCAGTTAGGAAAACGGATGGAAAATTTAAGAAGGATAGTTTGTACAGGTATGTGTATGTAAAATGCTTATATGAGTTCAGTGCAGTGTGTCAGGCTAACTTTAGTTTGACTTAGCTATACCTTGATCAAAGTCTATATAAATTCAAGTTATAAAAACGCATAATGCAAAAGTTGGAAGTAATATTGCCTGTGATCCCGCAATTGATTGGAATATCTCAATCTCAATTCAATTCAATGTCAATAATTTATTGATATTACAGATCAAACATGGCTAAGATTTTATTTATTACTGTTATCATACTCAATGTTGCAATGGTCATAACTATTGATCCATATGTCTATTGGACAATGGATGAAACTACAGGAACCAAACTACTACCACAGTTCACTTCAGATTCGAGATTCCAGGGTGATTTCAAATCTGTTGGGTCAAACCCATTCAGATCAGGGGTTGTCGGCCAATCGATTCTGATTAACGATAACACATTCGATATAGCAGAGAGAATCGCAAGGGGTGACTGCATAAAGAATCCCGATATTTGTTCCACGGGGTTGTCCCTCGCGTTTTGGCTCAATTTGAATAAATGGAAAAACAATGACCCAGATTTTGACTGCATATTTCGATCACAAACCAACTGGGTATCGAACGCTGAACCCGATCTACCAGGCGTCTACGTGGGACAGGGTAATGGGAACAGCTTACTATTACAAGTCCGAACTTCTGCTGGAAGACAGCACAGAGCAACAATACCACAGAGCAATGTTTTACGAATTTGGAGCCATATTGGGATGGTTTGGAACAAAAAAAGCGAGCAACTTGATATTTATGTTAATGGCACAAAATTATTGGCTGGTGATTACACAAGCCCCCCAACCTCGACAAATGTAACCCCAAGAACTGCCATACTAACAGATTTCGTAGTTGGAACTGCCTTTCTTGGACCCACATTTAGGCTAGATGAATTTCGAATCTATTATGAAGTTATAACTCCGCAAGATGTAGCAGATATATTTGTTCAGTCACTGCCTGCAAAGGAAACTACAACCCAAGCTGCCCCAACAGAATCGACAACCCAAGAACCCCCAACAGAATCCACAATCCAAGCTGCCCCATCCGAATCTACGAGCCAAAACGGACCACTGACCACAGCACGAAGTGCCGCCACAGTGACATCAGCCACCAAGGAAACAAACACTGTCAGGGATGGACTGGGTCCTTTTTCACTAAGGCATATACTTCTCGCAGCACTTGTACCGTCTGTTTCATTGTGCTTAATTTTTTTCATCATACTGTTGTGTAAACGTAGAAAAAGGAATAAACGCCGGGTATAGAGAGCAACACACCGTTTATAATTAGTCTGAATGGTGAAACTTGATAAAAAAAAATGCCAGTAAAACTTAACATATTCATGCCTGTATCTAGCTTTTCCCATAAATAAGCCCTTCTGCAAAAATGTCCACAGGCGTATATTCGAATGAGTTTTCCAGTTAAATGCTTATGGGGCATTTCTAATATAATCACTGGTTTGGAAGCCCATTGGCATTCATTTGTAAATAAAGTTTACATTCTCTTATATGCTGAATTATCTCAAATTCCAATAACCAGGGGCTTATTTTAGAACCTCAAATGTTTTGTACAGCACCTATCACTAATTAAACTTCAATAAACCATATAATTTGTTATTTGCTAATGATAGTTGTCTGTATCTATGATATTATGTATGGTTAAATTACAACTTATTAAAGTCCAATTAACAAAGAATCATGTTTCCACTTACAGCGCCACACACAATGGATCAATTTTCATTGAACCATGTAATTTTATATTCAATTATTTAGTTTGACAAAATGAAAAGTTAAAATTACGCAGATCCCATCTCAACGTAACCGACAATTTCATGGGGATGGGCTAATACCATGGATTATTTGAAGCTTTCTGCCGTGTTAAAAACATCAACAGCAACAAAGAAAAAACTTGAACATGTGCCGGTCTCAACAAGTTTGAATAATCGAGTCTTCACTGTATTTTGTAAATAATAAACTAACTTGTTTTTGATGTACTCTGAAGTTCCTTCAGCAAGACAGGCAAGAGTAAGTATGAGACCACGACTATGATGTGGTTCATTACTTGCAACAAGCATTTCAATCTTTGGCATCTGTATGTGTAGAACAGTATGTTAGTTGGATATTTTTTTTTCCTCCACAATGTTTTGTAACTTTGTAGAAGAGTTTGTTAGTTAGTAGTTTGCAATAAATAGTACTCAAGATATCAGTTGTTGTTAATATATATTGTATTAGCAGAGCGTACCATCTTTTCCCAGGTAAGCCTTTAACAGAAAATATTTTGCTGGGCTGATGTGAGGTGTAAGCAAGCCACCTATGTCCATTACTCATGAACCCATATTTCTGCTAACACTGTAGAAAAAATAATATCAACTTACGATCGAATGGAAAAGTTTTTCAGGAGGAAGATGAAGAGCAAGTTCATCGATGATCTAAAAAATCAAGATGTTTAGACTTACGTGCCAAATTTGAGACAAGCAAAACAAACTTTCATGCTCATATAAATATTATGAATGTGTGATATATTAATAAATGAATATTATCTGACTCCAGTTGTTCCAGCGCAACATTGCTGTGGCTGTGCAACCAATAGTAATGATGATATACCTGTATTGACAATCTAACTTACATATAAAGCTGAAGTGATAGGATATTGCGATTCGACATCATCTGAAGCAAAATTTATTTCTTCATCATCTTCTGCATCACATTGCGAAGTAATGATTGGAAAGACAGCATCAAGGATCGGACCGACAAGAGATAATTTAATGACAGCCTGAAATAATAAATAACAACCATTGATTTCAAGCCAAAGTGATATAGCACAAGCTGAGTATTCAGAACATTAAGAACACGACCTCATCGATATAAAACGATTCACCTAAAGAGGTAGCAAATTTTGAGTACTTTTCTCCTCAATCTTATTATGTTTGTAAGCATTAAATAATACAGAAACTGTAGCTCATGGGTCTCAACCTAAGCCCAGAGAAGTGTTTCGATACTGTATATGACTAAGAATGAACCATTA